>RAOH01000878.1:0-19886 GCA_009804965.1 Neurospora sp. FGSC 26632 | reverse complement strand
AAACGTGGCGGCTATGGCCTTTTAGGGTCTGGAGGCAGCTCCCCGACGCCGGATCCCAGATCTTGATCGTTTGGTCCTTCGAACCGGACGCAAGCCGCTGGCCATCAGGCGAGAATGCCACTGAGGGAACGGAGCCTCTATGGCCTTCTAGGGTCTGGAGGCATGCATTCCAATCCAATTCTACAGCCGGCTTAGTTCGAATCCATTCAGGTTCTTCTGCCCTGAAATTCCTCTTTATCAAGCTACTGCTTGGAGTAAATACAAGCGCTGATATGTATGCTTGAAGTGGAGCTTGCTCTATTATTGACTTATAAGATAGAGCAAAGCGGTAAGCATCCCAAACAAGCTTTGATAATTGCGATTGATTATTACCTCCCTATGTCTTTAGTTAGACCAAGTTCCTAGCGCGGAGTTAGACTTGTACTTACTAGCATGCCCTCGAGCTTTCCAATAGCAGCAACGCCCGCAGGCATAGCTTGGAGTAGACTTAGAGCTTCCAGCCAGTAAAGGTACTTCTTCTTGAGGAATGTATAAACAACCCCATTATCCTGTAAACGATCATGCGAGATCCAAGCCCAGGAAGGCATCTCGGGATTGCCGGTAAACCCATGGGGTGGGCCCCCGACCAGCGGCAACTCGATCCCTCTTCGAGAGGACATCCCGGAGTCGCCCACCGACGGCTTCCCGGACTTCACCCAGTTGCCCACTCCGAACAGCTTGCCCCAGACTCGGCGTGCTCGTGCCGGCACCGTGCCGTCTAGGTTCCCTGCCGGCGCCGGGGTCAATGGCCGTTTTGTGTTCGTGCCAGAAACGGAGTCACATAAGTGATTAACCCAGTAGACGCACGAGTACCGCACCGTCGCTAGCGGGTCCGGATTCGGTACTTGGACCTTGTCACCCGGAAATCCCGGTGCCCTTAAGCCGTATATATCGCGTCGCAGTGTTGTAGACATGGCTTCAAGTGACCTCAAGAAGATGATATAGTGCACATCTTCTTTTCCTTTAGGGAAGATCCAGTCGAAAGCCTCTTGAGAAGCTTGATTGCCAGCTTTATCAGAGACATTGGAAAGCAAAAAGTCCTTAGCTGATTGATGAACAAAGTAGATGATTTGTTCTCGTAGAGTTAGAAATGAACCGCAAAGCCCTATAATATCTTTTAGAGATTCAAGATTGTTGCAAATCGTATTGGGCAGCTCGGCGAGAGCGGCTAGTTCTTGAAGGCTGATTGGCCGGCGAACAATTGCGACAACAGCAAGAATGTGCTTGCAGTAATCGGATTCATCGAACTGGCTCATATCCTTTCTCATCCGCGCATATAGAGCATCCAGTCCAGATGGAAACATGCGTAGCTTTTCTACGGCAAACCCTTTCTGGACTTTTTCAAGCGCTTGGCAGACCAACGCCACCCAAAGGAANCTCATATCCTTTCTCATCCGCGCATATAGAGCATCCAGTCCAGATGGAAACATGCGTAGCTTTTCTACGGCAAACCCTTTCTGGACTTTTTCAAGCGCTTGGCAGACCAACGCCACCCAAAGGAAGGTATCTTGCGCGTTAGAGCACAGGTAGTCTTGAACGGTCTTTTTCGTAATTGGGTCGTACTCCTTCAGCTCTTCTAGGTAATCCACCTTCTGCAGAATAAACGCATTGACAGCCGCTGCGACGGATTCCGCATTTAGCTCCAGGGAGACCTTCACTTTATCAGCGGCTTTCTCCAGCCGTTCCTCAATTTGCGGCCAATTACGGCTTGAGACGATCCACTTGACTTGAGATCCAGATGATGATTGCTGAGCAATGAAGTCGAGAAGCTGTGGCAGGTCTATTGTAACGCACTCGTCAAGCGCGTCAATGACTAGGTAGGTCGTTCGGAGGCTTGGGTCGTGTAAGATATCGGTGAAAATTTTCGATAGGGCGACCCACGTATTTGCATCTTTGAAGAGGTTCTCGCCTGCACGGTCATACTCCTTCCGCACATGYGAGAGGACAGATGGCTGCTGCTCGCTAAGCAGGTAGATCAGGCCGCGCAATACGGCGGCTGCATTGTTGATGCGAGAGTCGGTAGCCTGGCAGAAGAAGTAKGCCACATTGCAATGGCGCACGTCGGCAGTTTTGCCTTGATCYAGCTCATCGATRATRCCGCACARYAACATAGTYTTCCCTTTGCCGGGGTCGCCCTTAATCCATAGTAATCGATGCTGCGGGTAGGCACGCCATCGCTGAAAGTCAGCGTTATCGAGGACCCAACGATACGAGTCTGGCAAAAGGCCGCCTTTGGTCTGTTCGATGCGGGTTTTATCGTGGCGAGGATCGGTAAGGCGTACGTGCTTTAGACATTGCTGGTCCTTCTCTGANTAGGCACGCCATCGCTGAAAGTCAGCGTTATCGAGGACCCAACGATACGAGTCTGGCAAAAGGCCGCCTTTGGTCTGTTCGATGCGGGTTTTATCGTGGCGAGGATCGGTAAGGCGTACGTGCTTTAGACATTGCTGGTCCTTCTCTGATATTGCATAGCGTCCCGGTCAGTCTTGATGAAGACGTGGTGAGGAATCAGTGTACTGACCTTGCTTCTCACGTCCTTGATCAGTTCCAGAGTAAGAAACTATAGGATGTTAGCACAGGCCCATACCGTCACCACCCGTAATGGAAACCTACCTCTACAGTTGTTGTAGTTTGTTTGCGGCCCGGTGGCGTTGTTGTTATACTGGGACCCCGGGCCGGTATTGTTGATGGACGAACTCATACCAGAATTTTTGAAAAACCAGGATCCGTTCGTGTCGGGGCAGTTGAGCTTCGGGATGTGTATAATGCTTGCTTACAAGATCAAACGTGTGGAATTAAAGGAAGTTGATCGTCTTGCAGTGTTCAAGGAGAAAGCGAGGGGTTAATAGAACGGAACGAAGAGATGAATATTGTCCAACTGGTTGGCCAACCAAAATTTCAAAGGTGTAGCGTCCCCAAACTTTTCGTTTGCAGCTTAGAAGTCTTGCAGTGTTCAAGGAGAAAGCGAGGGGTTAATAGAACGGAACGAAGAGATGAATATTGTCCAACTGGTTGGCCAACCAAAATTTCAAAGGTGTAGCGTCCCCAAACTTTTCGTTTGCAGCTTAGAAGACTCATCCCCAACCAAAAGTAGTCTCAAGGCTGTGGGACATGGCGGATGTGCCACCGAAATATGCACATTTGCGACATCAGCTGATGATGCCTTCTAGACCGGCGTAAGTGTAAAGAAGCCCAATGAACACTACCTATTGATGGCCAAATTCCTAATCTAGTGTGGGCCGCCACCAATCGCATGTGCCATTGGTAGTGGGAAGATAAGAGCTGAACTTGCACCGACAACTGCAAGTAAGACGCCACTCACCTAGACTGTACCTTAATTATCGTCACTTCGAGACAGGTCCCAAACGAGTTCGGCCAATTAGAGGCGTCCATAGAATGGCTGTGTAGCCCTCCATATTTCCCATCATGGTGGGTGATGGTATGTGAGGCCACCAATCTGACGACGTCGAGCGACAATGCTCACTCTTGGAGCAAAGGGTGTCAGAGCTGGGTCTGAGCTTACCTCTGTCCACCTTGCGTCTTGCCTCTTACCACTCCGAGTAGACGTTAAAATCCCAAGACCTTCTCGTGCCCCTGATGTATCTTTACAAGCTGAGACAGCGTTGTTCTTTGTTTTGGATAATCACGTTCGATGTCAACAATTGCCCACATGGATCCCTCACACGACCCTTCTCGGTACACAGTCGGCTGGATCGCCCCCTTGCCCTTGGAACTCACCGCTGCGGTGGGAATGCTAGAGGACCCCACAACAATGGAAGTTCCCGAGGACGACGTTTTCTATCACGTAGGACGTATAGGCTCGCACTCCGTCGTGATGGTTATGTGCTTGATCTGTCTAAATGAGATAGCTGAAGGTAAAGACTATCAAGTGCAGTTCGGTGAAGCCAAAAGGTTCACAACAAGTATCGTTATACGAGTCTCTGATGACGATGGTCTATTGACTACTGTCGAACTATCTGGCAATCTGAGTTCTCCAGTCGTCCCTTTATATCCTATTCTCTAGCAGTCGTCTGCTCATCCTGAGTTCATGCTCACCTTGGGTTCTTGCTCACTTGTGAGCGTCTGCTCACCGTGAGCGCCTGTCCATCAGTGAGCACCTTCTGATCCAATCCCTGTTTGGGGTTACATGGTCCGGCCTTGGCGGGTCTGTCGGGTCCCGCTGGCTTGGTCGGCCTATATACTCGCTTAAGTTCGTAACACTCACTACCGTGAGCATGGTGCGCCACTACTGTCAGTGGTCAGTCTCTTGTGGCTTGACCTTCAAGGTTACATCTAATTTCATGACGCGTGACACGAAGAATAATATTATTTAATATTAGTATTGGTTGAAGCATGTATATTGGTCTTATACACGCTAACTATTTACGTAGTCTACCCAGTGGGTATGCGGTGCTGCTTCCGTTCTTAGTCGGTGGGAAAAACCGTACCGTAGCCGGATGAAAACCCTCCGCTTCTCTTGTCGCAACGACGCCATGTTAGCGTCGTGCCTTCGGTGTTTATCTTCCTCTCGGTATGACCTCACCGTCATTCCCGAGGCCCGATCTCTGATTCCGTTGTGCGGAGCGGAGAGAGGCCAATTCGGCCCCCCGATTGCACTCCCGCTCTCCAGTATCAAGGATCAATCTGAGCTCCCCAGTAGCTCTTCTGCTTCCTTTGCTTGTTCGATCTTCACTGCCAGCTTGTACTCCTGCAGTCGTCCTAGGCGCAAGGCCCAGCGGAGGATTCGTTCTGCCCCTACCACGGTCTCGAGTTCGTCGTAGAGTTGTTCAATGTTTGTTTGGTTCAGTCAGAAATCTGAGGGTAAAGACGTAATATATATCTTGAGGCCCTTCCAACTCGCCTGAAGTGATATCGTACGGAGAAAAGTGTTTACCAAAGCCAACCACACTTCCCAAAAGCTAACCACACTTCCCAAAAGCTAACCATACCTTCCAAAAGCCAATCACACTTCCCAGTTAGAAGTACTAAGTATATGGAGTAGGTGTCAGGGGTAAATGGCAGGGGTAAGTAGGTTGTGTAGTGTATGCCTAGCCTACTCAGCTGGGCTTGGCGTAAGTGGAACGGTGCACTCGACGGCGAAGGCAATGGGAAAACGGTTCTAGAAACGGGGGCGGCGTTTTTGGCTGAGTGATCCAAAAACCGGCTCCCATAGATGGTCCTCCGATTAGTAGGGGGGTACAAGAATACAATCGAGATCGGGCCAATGGCGCAGAGTGATGCTCTGTTGCTCCTGGAGAGGAAATTGAGCTTGCTCTCGGACAAGGATTCGGCAGAGGAGCTTGTACGGGCGCTAGAATACGTTCCACTAGCTATCAGCCAGGCRGCGGCCTACATTCAGAGAAGGTCGCCACGGAGCTCRGTCRAAAAGTATTTGGCCGAGTTCCGCAAGGGCGAAAGCAACAGAGCCTGGCTTCTAAGTCATGACGAGGGCGAGTTTCGGCGAGAGGGAGGGGCTTCGAGTGCGATCCTTGTGACCTGGCAGATATCCTTCSAACATATCCGCTCTAAGAGAGCTTCAGCGGCAGATCTGCTCTCACTCATGAGCTTCTTCGACCGACAAGGCATTCCGGAGTCGTTGCTAAGGCCGCCTCATATGGACGGGGCAATACAGGAGAGGAGATCCGACGTACAGCACGATTTGGGATCCAACAGTAGTGATGACGAGATAGACAACGACGAGACGGACAACGGATTCGAAGACAACNGAGTCGTTGCTAAGGCCGCCTCATATGGACGGGGCAATACAGGAGAGGAGATCCGACGTACAGCACGATTTGGGATCCAACAGTAGTGATGACGAGATAGACAACGACGAGACGGACAACGGATTCGAAGACAATGTAGCAATGCTAACAAACTTTTGTCTCGTAACTGTAAGCGAGAGCGGAGACACGTTCGAGATGCACGGCCTCGTACAGCTGTCGACGAGGACGTGGCTGAAGGCCTGTGGGAGGGAGGAGGAATTTAAGCATCAGTTTGTGTCACGGATAGCCGCGCTGTTCCCACCCGGAGATTATAGTAATTGGGCGACGTGTCAGCGTCTCTTTCCACACGTTGAGAGGGCCGTAGACTACCGACCAGTGGAGAGCAAACTGGAGAAGGCATGGGCAACGCTGTTATACAATGGTGGATGGTATGCAGAATTGCAGGGTAGATATGATGTGGCAGAGCAAATGGCTCGTAAATCGAGGAGAAGCCACAAGGAAATACTGGGAAGAGAAGACGAGCGAACATTAGCTAGCACGTCGCTATATGCAGAAGTGCTTCGGGATAAAGGACTATGGAAGGAGGCCGAGAAGCTGTTGGTGCAGGTGATAGAGACTCGCAAGACGAAGCTCGGGGCCGACCACCCGGACACGCTGACCGCTACGGCCAACCTGGCGTTGACATACGTGAGCCAGGGCCTGTGGGAGGAGGCCGAGAAGCTGTTTGTGCAGGTGATGGAGACGAGCAAGACGAAGCTCGGGGCCGATCATCCCGACACGCTGGCCGCCTTGGCCAACCTGGCATCAACCTACAGGAACCAAGGCCGGTGGGACGAGGCCGAGAAGCTGGAGGTGCAGGTGATGGAGACTCGCAAGACAAAGCTCGGGGCCGATCATCCCTCGATGCTGACGAGCATGGGCAACCTGGCGTCGACGCTTTGGAACCAGGGCCGGTGGGAGGAGGCCGAGAAGCTGTTTGTGCAGGTGATAGAGACGAGCAAGACGAAGCTCGGGGACGACCACCCAAACACGCTGACGAGCATGGCCAACCTGGCGTCGACGCTTTGGAACCAGGGCCGGTGGAAGAAGGCCGAGAAGTTGGATGTGCAGGTGATGGAGACTCGCAAGGTGAAGCTTGGGGCCGATCATCCCTCCACGCTGGCCGCCATGGCCAACCTGGCGTTGACATACATGAACCAGGGCCGGTGGGAGGAGGCCGAGAAGCTGTTTGTGCAGGTGATGGAGACGAGCAAGACGAAGCTCGGGGCCGATCATCCCGCCACGCTGGCCGCCATGGCCAACCTGGCATCAACCTACAGGAACCAAGGCCGGTGGGACGAGGCCGAGAAGCTGTTTGTGCAGGTGATAGAGACGAGCAAGGCGAAGCTCGGGGCCGATCATCCCTCGACGCTGACGAGCATGGCCAACCTGGCATCAACCTACAGGAACCAGGGCCAGTGGGACGAGGCCGAGAAGCTGTTTGTGCAGGTGATAGAGACGAGCAAGGCGAAGCTCGGGGCCGATCATCCCTCGACGCTGACGAGCATGGGCAACCTGGCGTCGACGCTTTGGAATCAGGGCCGGTGGGAGGAGGCCGAGAAGCTGTTTGTGCAGGTGATGGAGACGAGCAAGGCGAAGTTCGGGGCCGACCACTCAGATACGCTGACGAGCATGAACAACCTGGCATCGACGCTTTGGAACCAGGGCCGGTGGAAGGAGGCCAAGAAGCTGTTTGTGCAGGTGATGGAGACTCGCAAGGCGAAGCTCGGGGCCGACCACCCAGACACGCTGACGAGCATGGGCAACCTGGCATCAACCTACAGGAACCAGGGCCGGTGGGAGGAGGCCGAGAAGCTGTTTGTGCAGGTGATAGAGACGAGCAAGACGAAGCTCGGGGCCGATCATCCCGACACGCTGGCCGCCTTGGCCAACCTGGCGTCGACGCTTTGGAACCAGGGCCGGTGGGAGGAGGCCGAGAAGCTGGAGGTGCAGGTGATGAAGTCTCGCAAGGCGAAGCTCGGGCCGATCATCCCGACACGCTGACGAGCATGGCCAACCTTGCTTTCGCGTGGAAGAGTCAAGGTCGACATGAAGATGCCCTAGCGTTGATGCAAGACTGCGTGGAGGCTCGGGAGCGAGTCCTTGGGCCCGAGCATCCTGACACGCTGTCGTCCTTGGCTACTGTGTCGGAATGGAGTAGCTAGGCTCATCTTAATTCTTCTTGCTGTATAGTGCAATCTGAAGGCCTCTATTCGGTTACATGTAAAACTACCGTAAAAGTGTCTACTGGGGGACCGCCATAACGAAGGTACCTGGAGTGACCGCCTGCTGCCCGGCGTTGCTCGACTGGCTGCCCCGCTCGTCAGGTAGAGAAGCGCAGCTGACATCTGACTGCATCAAGTTCCCCAAATCCTGGGAAAGCCCGGTCGCCTCGGAAAGCGAGCAACTTGAGCCCTCATGTTGGCCTGTTTGATTGCCTCGTTCCTCTGCCGCTCTGCCCAATCCACCCCGTTTCGGTATGCCGTGATTGCTGTCCGAAACATATCTGGACTGCCATCAAGGGAATAGGAAACTACCAATGTCATTACATACCGGAGCGTCCTCCTGGCCTGGCTGGTGGTATGACATGGGTGGTATACATATCAAGTGTTCCACCGTGATAGGTACACGTCAAGGTGTAGGCCTTATTGTCGTAGACCAGGTCAGATGCTCCGTACGAGAGTAAGTGCTGCATTCCCCTCGCCCCTAGCGCCCCGTTGTGGCATGCTTGTCGCCGAACTACCAATTCAGAGCCGGCGGGACCTTTCACTTCTAGAAAGAAGTTAGGTAATATGGGAACATCGTCCTGGAGAGAAGGAACGATGGTTCCTGTCAGTTCGGTGTAGATTCGTTCGTCGAGCTGCTCCAGGCGGGCTCCGTAGAAATAATCAGGTTTGGCATCGGTGATAATGCCGTCGGTTAGGTGGTCAAGGTTGCTGAAGTATTCTTCCATACCCATGCACCTGATATCGCTATTTTTGCCTTGAATTTTGGTAATCACCTGGTTCTTCACTTTTGTCTCACTAGAAGCCCACGTATGTACTTGCTCAAACTCTTCGTATTCGGTACGCAAAGAGCGCGAAGGAGATAGGGACCGTCGTGATTCTTGTATTAACGCCCGCCTAATCTCATCCAGGTTGTCCGGCGCTGGGAGACGTCGGAGGACCCGGTGGGAATCGAGATAGACGTCAAACTTCAAGAGGTTTGCTCCGAAAGCATGACCGTACGGCCCAAGCCTAGCACTGCTCGTAGCCGTAGGCGTACCTTCCGGAGTATCTTCCGCAGTACCTTCTGCAGTACTTGTCGCAGTCCTGCTCTTGGATTGGGCCGAACCTCGCGTCCGCCGGCCGAGGATGGTAGACACGCTCGAGCTCATGGGGGGTCTGACTACGGGTTCGTGACACTGGTGATGGATCATGGGGTCAGTATATTGGGGGGAAAAGACTAGACGTGGACTGGGAGCACACGTCACTTACGCCTCTCAAGTCCAAAAGATCTGGGCCGCGGTATCGGGCGGCGCAGGCAGGAAGGTCGGCAGCCGCTTGTCGGGGAACGGGGGAACCGGGTCGTTTGGGCTTCGAGTTCCGTGCGGATCGAGCAGCCTCCTTGTTCCTTCGGTTCAATTCCCGTAATGCTTTTCTTGTCAGACGAACCACGGGCGGCGGTGGTCGTGGCGGAGGGCTGAGCTTCGGCTTCTTGGATTGCGATTGCAAGTCCTCGATGGATGCTCGTTTCCGCTTGTGCGGGCTGGCGTCGTGGTGGTCGGCCATATGGATGGCTTTAGATAGTCCGAGAAAGAGTAACTATAAGAGTAACTGCTACGTTGTTTGGTGGAATACGGACCGCCGTGGCAAATAAGTTTGTTTGACTAGGCAATCCTCGAACGAAGGGTTTGGACGTGTGGGAATACGAGAAAGCGAGAGAATGCCGTGCCGCATACAGAAAGGGATTAAAGACTGATCGATTGGGTTCCTCGGCTGTTGTGAAGGGGCAGTAACCTGCAAGTTTTAATAGGCGGATACAGAAAAAAGAGAAGAGGTTTTGCAGGAGACGTTATACTGTTTATAACTCGGTCTCACCTGGTTCATTTCATACTCTGATGACAGAATAAGTCAACAAGCCCTCCTGCCCCCTTGTCTGGGTTCTGCAGGTGATGGGTGTGACGGCCCCCTTTTCGAAACTGGAATGGGATCAGCCGACCTTCTAGGCCTCCACTCTTGCATCCAACCTCTATTGCCAGATAGAAGAGTGAAATTTTGTCGCGTCTGTTGACGGGAGAGATATTTGGGGACAGTTGTTGAGGTTGTCAGGACCGTGACGTTGAACTTGAAACCACGGGTCGGAAGGAGGGGAAGTAGTCAGCCACAAGAAACCTGATTGATTGGCTGCCTGGTACCTATAGCCAGTGCCCAACCTAGGGCGCCGGCCTCAGCCCGCTCACATTGCACAAAGAAGAAATATGAAGGCCTGACCGGAGGGGACTTTGAGTGTCACCCTCATCAGGTGCCTCCTCCATAGCCTCCTCCCAGCCAGGACCTCCATGATCATCTCGGCCCCTGATTCTCCTCGGTATTGTGTCGAAGACCACTGTCGAAGAAGTATAATTTACTATAAAAACATAGAAACAATTTTCCATACTACTATTCTACACCTTCTTTCTCCTACTATTTCCGAACCTTCTTTATCATTACTCCTCCAACACGCGAGAGTCCTTTCTATTAAGATCTTCCCAATTACTATAAGATGAAAGTATTGCATTCTCTTTATGTAGCTTGGGGATGACGGCCATGGATACACCATCTCTGGGGTCCCTTGTACGAGTTCTTCATTCCTTCCAAGAAAGAGAACAGCACGGGTTTTATCAAGCGTCTACTCGAAGACGAAAATCTCGAGGGTGTCGCGTTCAACATCGTGTTCGTCGAAAAAGATACAAAACTACCAGGGAGCTCTGATAATGAAATTGAAGTGGAAGCTACAAGGCTAGAAGGGAGCTCTGTTAACGATATAGACGTCATGTGCGATGCTTTCATTTCTGTAACGTATGATGCCCAGCCTCATGCTGGTCTCATCGAGATCGAAGCTTTCCACACGGTACGTCCTATATTTTGTGCCATCACGACGAGGATGAGTGAGGCTGACCTTTTGGAGCGTGTAGAAGACTATGTTAAAGCCGCCGGCGTTAGGCTAGAGTCATGATAGCGTTGCCCAGCCTGAATACGCCTATAGAGTTAGTTCCTTAGACAATGAAATGCATTCACAAGTTCTAACGTAACGTTATGAACTCCTGGTATCATTGGCGTGTTAGCCTTTTCTTTAGCTGGAAATGAATGCAAGGGCGAATAACGGTTTCAAAACTATTGTAACTATCACGGCGGTGGCAGACCACTACGCTAATGTTACGAACTCTAAGCGAATAACACGGGCTAACCAAGCCACCGGTAAGCGAAGGCTGGGCAATGTAACCATTGCAAGGTCCGACACCAGGATCAGACAAGGAGAGCTCACGGCGGGTGAGCCGAGCTCACGGTGAGCCAGTCTATATGAACGGAAAAGGCACGTATAAGAACCCCGAGAATCCTCGGCACTAGATAGTTCTGCAGTAGTCAATCAGATCATCATCACTGAGACAAGTATAACGCTACCCTACTTGTTGTGAACCTTTTGGCTTCACCGAACGTCTTCTGATAGTCTTCACCTTCAGCTATCCCATTTAGGCAGATCAGACTGCCGTTCGTCACACATGGCTATAGCTTGGGACAGGATAGGTCTTGGATTACTTGCAACGGCCAGAACGTACTCTGGCTGCCACCAAATTATCGACCATCGGATGGTTCTGACTTCCAGGGACTGATGATTTCCCTTTGGCATAAGAAGGTCTTGAAGCCCAACCTTCTCCTGGAGGTTGAATGGGTCAACAAGGCCTTCGAGACCAAAGAAGATTATCAGCTGAATTGAACTCTTTGTTCCAAGCCCAGAACACTGCCCTTGTCACACTTACTCTATAAGCTACAGGCTACAGTCGGGATTCCTTACCACTTTTGGGGAGGTTCCTTTTTCATCTTAAATTTCAGTTTTCTTCCAATTTCCCTTTCCGTTTGGTTTGGTTGTTCGAGTCTGTATGAATCTATTTCTGAAGTAGGGAAGTTGCACCTCGTACTCCCGAACCTTACCCTTCCTTCCGCTGCCTTCAACCCCCTATCTTCTTCCTCTCTCTTCCTCACTTTCCTTCCTCTAACTTGCTCTTCCTCTCTCTATCTTCCCTCATCTATTATCATGGCACCTTAATGCTGCCCCAGGCTATCGTTCCTAGGTTAGTTATATTCTTATCAACTCCTCGAACGACTGGGTATGGGTAAGGGGTACTGTAAGAACCTACTATCCGTCGATGGCAATATCCAGCCAGGTATAGGCTGCAATAACCGCCGCACTGCCGGAACTACTTCCGCCCATGGACTGATAATGATCGCCACGTGGGTTCCAGGGGGCTTGATAGTCAGTGTACTCAATAGCATAAAGCGAGCATTGTTAGAGCCGTCTGCGCCTGTCTCTTCACCTATCACTCCATGTTTGGACGAAGTACGAAGTCTTTTCGGGTGAGGTACATTGTTAGATGAGGAGCAAGAATGGACACTCTCCCCAAGGTCCTGATCCACAGCCCTCGTCATGCTCACGGCGAGGGCAGTGGCTCAAAGGAGGAATTGCAAGTAAGTCCTAACTCCCGATCACCTGAACAGAGAAACCGTTGACGGCTGTCGTCAAAAGAACAGGGAAGCTATTCTACTACCACTGCCGATACCACAACAGGTGGAAATAAGGACAGGAGCAGTGGCTTGTTGGCTACGTCCTCTAAGTCTAAAGTGGTGATTGCCCGTGGGAGTTGGGCTATTCCCAGTGACAAGTCGTCCAAGAACTAGGAGACTGTCTAAAAACTATGGGGAGAATATCCACATCATCGCCCTTCGTCGTCGTCGATGAGGGAAGATAGAGAAAGGAAGAGCAAGTTAGAGGAAGGAAAAGCGAGGAAGAGGAAGAAAGAGGATATTCATAGGAAGACAGGAGGTTGAAGGCAGGGAAAGAAAGTTGTCCGTCACTGCAAACGAAGACCAGTTCGAAGCCAATGAGAGCTCCAAATAACCCCTGCTCAGAAGAACCAAATTAACAAACAAACGAGTACTGAATACAGCAAGAAGAATTAAGATGAGCCTAGCTACTCCATTTCGATACAGCAGTTAAGGACGACAGCGTATAGGGATGCTCAGGCCCAAGGACTCGCTGCCGAGCCTCAACACAGTCTTGCATCAACGCTAGGGCATCTTCATGTCGACCTTGATTCTTCCACGCGAAAGTGGGCTAGGCATACATGATCCTGGCTGCCTCATCGTCAACCTTCACAAACCCGAAACAGATCCTTGGCTACTTGTTGCAGGAACTTGTAAAGTTACTACATTGCGTAACAGCTAAGTCACCTTACTACAACGCAATTCCAATTTTATGTTCAGCCTTCCGTCGATTCAGATGGCGTAGTTCTCCTAGAGGTTCTTCGTATCTTATCTCGTAAGTTATTCCGAGTTTTTGAGCGCCTCCTCTTCAACGACGTCTTAGTTGCGGCTGATGAACCTAATTGAAGCGGAGCTTCAACTATCGTGGATGTAATTTCATCTGCCGAAGAATAATTGAACGACGATTCGATTTCTAATAATGAACCTAGTTGTAAATGTTAGCAAACTTAAATATTAGTTCTTGCAGGGAGAGGCTACCTTTTGCAAGTTGTAAAGATGCTATATTCTTTACGACAAGGAGAGATTTCGCGTGGGATGAGCCTAAGGCTGCTGAATAACCAGACAGCGCTCGCTGATACATTGTTTTAGCCTCCTTTAGCCGGCCCTGATCCGCGTAGAGAAGGCCCAAGTTGTTAACTGTATTGAGAGTCGACGTATGATCCGGTCCGAGCGCCTTCTCCTTGCCTTCTAGCGCTCGCTGATACATCGCTTCAGCCTCCTKTAGCCGGCCCTGAGTCTTGTAGAGAATGCCCAAGTTGTTAACTGTATTGAGAGTCGACGTATGATCCGGTCCGAGCGCCTTCTCGTAGCCTTTTAGCGCCTGCTGATACATCGCTTCAGCCTCCTGTAGCCGGCCCTGAGTCTTGTAGAGAATGCCCAAGTTGTTAACTGTATCGAGAGTCGACGTATGATCCGGTCCGAGCGCCTTCTCKYTGCCTTCTAGCGCTCGCTGATACATCGCTTCAGCCTCCTKTAGCCRGCCCTGATCCGCGTAGAGAAGGCCCAAGTTGTTAACTGTATYGAGAGTCGACGTATGATCCGGTCCGAGCGCCTTCTCSTWGCCTTTTAGCGCCCGCTGATACATCGCTTCAGCCTCMTGTAGCCGGCCCTGATCCGCGTAGAGAAGGCCCAAGTTGTTAACTGTATTGAGAGTCGACGTATGATCCGGTCCGAGCGCCTTCTCGCTGCCTTCTAGCGCTCGCTGATACATYGYTTCAGCCTCCTGTAGCCGGCCCTGATGCGAGTTGAGGTTGCCTAAGTTGTTAACTGTATCGAGAGTCGACGTATGATCCGGTCCGAGCGCCTTCTCTTTGCCTTCTAGCGCTCGCTGATACATCGCTTCAGCCTCCTGTAGCCGGCCCTGAGTCTTGTAGAGAATGCCCAAGTTGTTAACTGTATCGAGAGTCGACGTATGATCCGGTCCGAGCGCCTTCTCCTTGCCTTTTAGCGCCCGCTGATACATCGCTTCAGCCTCCTGTAGCCGGCCCTGATCCGAGTAGAGGTTGCCCAAGCTATTTGTTGCATAACCGATAGTAACGTCTTCAATGTTGCACTCTCCTCCTTCTAATTTTCCCATCCACCATAAGCACCTCTCCGCATGAGGGAGAAGCCGTCGCTGGAGTACCCAATAATTCTTAGTCGTACGGTCGGGCACCGAAAATCCTATCAACATTACCGCTAGCCGTAGAAACACTCTCTTCCCATCGTCATCTTGTATATGCGATATCCATTCATGCATTACCGGATGCATGCTATAGCTGCTTTCCTCAGACTCTCGGGCCTCGATCATAGAATAGCGGAGCAGCAGTGTCGCTATGTTGAAAAACTTAACCTCGTTGCATGCTATATCGCGGAGCCATTTGGGCCATTGCTCCTGGTCATTTCTGGCCACTTGCAGTAGACTGTGCCACATCTCTCTGTTGTCGAGAAAAGCCCAAAGCCGTAGTAGATTCCCAGCGGTCTTGTCCCTCGTCTCGATCTCGTTGAACGATATCGTCCACGTCGTCCTCACGCTGCGAGTACCGTAGTCTCGCGGGCTGAAGTCCGTATTCTGGAAGAGTTCAACCCACTGTTGCTCATATAGGCGAATATAGGAAGCGACATGTAGGTTTAATTGCCTCATATATGCAGCGGCTTGTGCGAGTGCAAGTGGCAAACCTCCTAATTTTGAATCTAGCAACTTTTTTGCATCATCATCCATCACTGAATTAGCGCGTTAGCATTAGCTTTAGGGTTGGGTCTCGTAGTAAATTGGGGTGCTCACTTAGTTCCTTCCCGTACCACTTCTCGAATATTTTCTTACTCAAGTCTAGGTCAGCACGTTTAATGCGCTTGGATTCGCCAAGCTGTGCTAGCTTGGGCAACCGGGATGTAATTAAGACTGCGCCGTGGTCACTCCGAAGATACTTTTGAATGTCATAAGCGCCCGGTTCTCCTTGCGTATGATCCAGATCAACGTTGTCAAAGATCAAAAGCCAATCGACATTGTCATCTTCTGCGAGCCACTCTTGTACGTGCTCCACAATCTCGTTGAGATCGACTTTATCGTCTGTTTTTGGACTTCTGATATTCTCAGGAATCTGGTCTTTTGGTATCCTCTTTGCACAACTGGCAAAGCTTTGTTTAAGGCTGTCTTCTGATGTGCCGTCCAGCCAAAAGATGGCGCTGAAGGCAGCTTTGTATTGCCGTGCAAAGTTGNGGACTTCTGATATTCTCAGGAATCTGGTCTTTTGGTATCCTCTTTGCACAACTGGCAAAGCTTTGTTTAAGGCTGTCTTCTGATGTGCCGTCCAGCCAAAAGATGGCGCTGAAGGCAGCTTTGTATTGCCGTGCAAAGTTGACAGCTAGTTGAGTTTTCCCAATTCCGCCGAGCCCGTGAAGAACAAAGACATTGCGCCCTTGGCTTTTCTTGTGGTCAGGAAGAAGAGATTTCTCAATATCCGTAATATCAGAGGGTCGAGGCACGAAGTTACTTGACGTCGGCATACCCTGAAGAGAGAATTTGACTCTGTAGTGACCTCCTTTGGTCTGTTCGATGCGGGTTTTATCGTGGCGAGGATTGGTAATGCGCAAGTCCTTTAAGCATTGCTGATCCTTCTCTGACATTTGCTGCATCTCCTGGTGCCTTGCAGAATCAACAAGCGGGTTCATGCCTATGCTCCCAAGTCCATACAATGCAGCCCGACTTCCTGGTTTCTCGAGCTTCTCTCTCAACCACTCCGCGATGTCGCTACGTTCAACGAATCCATTGCCGGGCGGGAATGGAAGATTGGAAAAGGGTGGCTGGATTTGATCTCCGATACTGACAGCTCCTTGCCGGTCATTTGCATTCCCAGAGATCCTTCCGGTCCCGTGGTAATGATCCAAGAATGCCCTCACCGCCGATGCGGCAGTAGCCGCAGCGTAGTCCTGCCATCTCTTGTTTTTGTGGCTATCAGCGTAATCACACACGCCTTTGATCACTATGCAAGGCAGCACATCCCATACTCCCGCAGCCTCCATCTCTAAGCCAATGATTCCCTTTTCCGCGAGGTCTTTGCGGTGCTGGGCAGATCGCATAACAGTGTCTGCGGACCCTATATGTCCTATGAATATTCGGGGACGGTTGGGCTCGCCGCGCCTCTCTCTGGGTGCCAAATGTTTTGCATCACAGCCAACCTCATCGCAGAGTTTTCTTCTGGCTGAATCGCACACGGATCCGATTGCGCAACTGTGGCACCCTGGGTCTGAAAAAGAGCCACGGTGCATATGCTCGTATGAATCCTCGAACAATTTGTCGTGTTCTGCTCCAGGATACACATATGTCGACGCCGAGTCACGGAAGTGCTCCCGATCACTGTCCTGTAAGTAATTGTACTGCAGTTTCTCCAGATAGAGGGCCACCTGCTTGTGGAGAATATTCCGGTTTCTCCGTGACTCAAGATCTTTGAGCAACCCTCGGATGTCCCTTTTCGGTCGACCCAACAGATGTTCAATCTCGGTTCTGGCAACAAAGCGATCCGAGAACTGTCTTCCCATGTCGTATTGTGTCAGCATGTTGCTGATAATCACATCACCGAGAACGATTTCTTCGTCCCTGCCCCCAACCTTGGCAAGGGGCACGCCACCGCAAACACCAACCGAAAGAACCAGAGAGACCTTTGGATAACTGGTAGTGAGAGTGCCGGCGGCCAGGGCTGCTTGACCTTTGCCCATTTCGGGAAGGGTAATGAGTACCACGTTGAGATTGCCGATTCGTGCATGCGCATAGATGTTCGTGTCCCCTGCAAGTCTGCCGTATTGGTTTTGGCCGACCTCATCCAAGAATTCATCAACGAGCAACTGAACGGCGTCCATTTCGCAGGTAAGTGCGCATATTATCGCAATCTCGAAATCGTCCCGGCTTGCAGGACGGGAATAGGCCCGGTCATTGCCCGTTCCCGCTGGTGCAGCCATCGTGCTCGACTTGCTGATGAGAACCACTCTTGTCGGCTAGCAAGCGTTTGCATCGACAACGGCGTTCGTGATGGGGAGGATCCCAATGGTGGGCGGAGGATGAGATGTCCGAGAACTCTGTACGAAGTGATGATGGTTGAAAGTGTAAGAGCGCAATGGAGCCTGAAAGAAAGACTTCTTAGAATCGGTGGATGATGAACTGCAAAAGTGATCCGGAAAGGCTCCAAGACACTTGAGGAAGTGAGGCTCTGGCAAAGTGAGGAGTATATTAGCTAATGCACAACTAACACCCATTCATCCCCCCGCGTGACCAAATTTGAAGAGATGCATACCTTAGGTGCGGCCTAGTGTCCATCTGTCCCCATTAAAGGCATTCCAGCACGAATCGCTGGAGAAGTTGTCAAGTTGTCCATGCTCGTAAGCATTAAGGAACTTTCAGCTCAGGCAGCCTGATGGAGCCCAAAGGATGCATCTTCGCACAGCCATAGGCGTCTACCTTAGTTTCCACGGCGCTAGACGAGTAGATAACGAAGGGTTCCTATTGGATAGTGGTGGGTGTTATTTGATGGCGATGCAGTTAGTGTGATGGAGAATGAAGACCGGGACCTGGCCGCAGCTGGACGTCCACCAGCAGCGGCCTGGTAGCTTGTACCAATATGGGGGTGTCATGGCCCAATCCTGTAGAGCAGATAAGGAGCGTGGGGCTCGTGCGACCATATTCCGTTGTTTTTTCTTTCTTTAGTCATAAATTCTATACCTCCGCAGGGGGAAAAGTTGTTAGCGCGGTGAATTTGCAGATCAGTTGGCAAATCCGATGTCACCATTGCCATCGCCGACATTCTAAACCTATAACGGACAACAAATGACAGCTTTCACCATACTTTAACTCCTGGTTTCTTGTAGTGCTAGTGGCTTGGCTGTACCAAGCTAACAACTTTTCCCCCTGCGGAGGTGTATGTCGAAGTTCAACCAACTGCTGCAGCCTTGACTTGCTTGTTACGTACTCTCACAGGGGGCGTGGCACAGATAGGGCTGCAAATTCTAATTGGAACCTGCAAATCGAAGTAGAGCTTAAACTGTCAGTGCTAACAACCAAGTCGTTGCGGTAACCAGCGTTACCATAACCACTTGTTGATCCTCATATCCTTAAAGTGGACGATGTTTCTTAACGGAATGTTGCGATAAAGAGAACCGGCCGGTCTCCTCTTGTCTTGTTTGTTGCCGAGAGATTCTTTGTCGGTGTCATGGGGCTGGCGCCCGTGGCTGAAATGCCTGGCAGCCTTGCCAGGCAAGTGCTCCACTCTCGCGGCAGGCAACACTGGCCTGTGCGTGCGCACGCCCTTCTTTAGGACAGCCGGCCAGGCTGCCCAGAGGGCGCTCTTTTCTCCCCTTTTCTGTTCGTAGAACCTTATCGATTCTTTTGGCCAGCATCTGTGTCAACTATGCTGTACCCCTTACAGTCGGGATAAATTCTGACGACTGAAACAGGTTGGCAGGCTGTTACGAACGTTAAGCGAAATAACACGGGCCAACCAAGCCACTGGGATACAACAGCCACGTGAAGGCTGGGCAATGTAACCATGACAAGGATGCAGGCTCATGGAGGCGAGCCAGGCTAATGGAGGCGAGCCAGGCTCATGTGAGGCCCTTCTGATGTTCACCAAAGCCAACCACACCTCCCAAAAGCCAACCACACCTCCCAGTTAGAAGTACGAAGTATATGGAGTAGGTGTCAGGGGTAAATGGCAGGGGTAAGTACCTTGTGTAGTGTATGCCTAGCCTACTCAGCTGGGCTTGGCGTAAGTGGAACGGTGCACTCGACGGCGAAGGCAATGGGAAAACGGTTCTAGAAACGGGGGCGGCGTTTTCAGCTGAGTCATCCAAAACCCTGTCGAAAACGGCTTCCATAGATAATCTTCCGATTAGTGGCTTATCTATGGGAGAGCGGACGGGATCCCGAGTTTTCCACTATCTATGGCCGTATGTGTTAATGGTAGTCGAAGAAGCAGCTTATAGGTGATGGATCTTGTTGGCTCCATCCATGCTTGGGTGGTGTAGGTACTTGCCGTTGCATTTTCCAGGCTGGTGCTACCCCTCATTGCATACTCACTTTTTAGGTAGCAACGACAGACTGCTTGGTCGTCATTCGTATCGAGGTCCATGATGAATGGAACTTTCCATCTTCGAAGTTTGTTTAATTTAAAAAAAAAATTTAAATTTTCTGTTTTGCTTTAATTTCTCGAGAATTTCGGAAAGTGCAGCCGACTTGCTGCGCGCACAAGCTCGAGCAACCGGACTGGAGATTCACGTCGAACCAGGTGGTACAAAACCGATCAGACAATCAACAACACAACCGCGGAGCGGTTCT
>RAOH01000877.1:0-10066 GCA_009804965.1 Neurospora sp. FGSC 26632 | reverse complement strand
GGTGGCGGTTGTGGTGGTGGTGGTCGCTTCGTCCTGGACGAGATCGGCTTGGCGCAAGGCGGACCAGAGTTCCAGGTCGGTATGTTCACCGAAGGGATCGAGGTTGCTGCGCACGGTGCCGCGGAAGAGGGTCGGGTCTTGAGGAATGATGGCGAGGCGGGAACGGAGGTCTTGGAGACCGATGGTGGAGATGTCGATGCCATCGATGGTGATGTGACCGCCGGAAATCTCAACGAGACGGAAGAGCGTAGACATAATAGAACTTTTTCCTGCACCGGTACGGCCGACGATACCAATACGCTCGCCACCCTGAATGTGCGCGTTGAGACCCTGCAGGACAAGAGGAAGACCAGCACGATAACGCATCTCGACGTTGTCGAAAATGATCTCACCCTTCTCAGGCCAGCTGGGGCGCACATCAATGGTCTTGGATGGGGCCTCCTCTTCAAGCTGGGTTCCGTAGTATAAGATACGCTCGACGGCGTTCATGCCGTTTTCGACTTCGGCCAGCTGACGGACAGTGAACTGAATCATCTGCACTATAGCCAAGATATAGGACAACACCAAGCCGGCAATCGAGGGGTTAACTGAGAAACGGGAGGTAATGACGAGGATACCAGTGGTGAAGACCAAGGCGTTACCGATCATGTCCAGTCTGATGGATAACCATCTCTGATTCGAATAAGTCAGGAAGTACGCCGAGTCCATGTTGTCGATAGCCTTCCTCATGTCCACCACAAACCGGTTCTGGAGGCCGTACGCCCTGATGGAGGCAACACCAGACAATCCTTCGTTGAACTTGGCGAACACATTGGAACGAAGGACGGCCTCAAAGCGTTTGACCTCGCGAGCCGATGAGCGATAGTAGCCAGTAGCAAAGAGGAACAGGGTGAAGAGAGGTACGAGCGCGATGGCAAAGTAGTAGAAGTATGCGATGATCAGAGCAAAAGTCGAGATAATACCTCCCATGCTGAAGAAGTACATGCGCATAGCATCCGTAAGGTTATTGTCCATGACGTCCACATCGCGGCTGAAACGGTTGGTGATGCGACCAAGAGGTGTAGTGTCGAAGAAAGACATGGGGGCACGCAACACGCGGAAGGTGGCCTGCCTCAACATGTTCTTACTCGCCGTAGTACCGAAAATTGAGAGAGAGACCATGAATGCGAACATGAGGAGAGCTTGCAGCGCGCCGAGACCAGCGTATACACCGATGTACTGTCCCAGACTGAGGCCGAACTTGTCAGAAGTCCACCACGACAGCCACAAGCTGGTCACGATGTTCGATCCTTGCGCGATAACCAAAAGTACGAGAACGATGGGTGCGTTGAGAAACGAGCCAGAGGCCTTCACGTAGGACGTATAAACCGACCATGGAACGCTGGCTACAGCACGCTCCTCGGCCTGCATGAGACCCTTGGCCTTCTTTTTCTTCTTGGGCGCTTCTTCCTCGCTGGCTACGGCAGGAGCTTCGGCTTCATCCTTCTTGTCTTCTTGGGCGGTCGATTCTAGGAGCTGTCTGAACTCCTCGGAATCCCTCATAAGATTGTCGAAAGTATCCACAGCCTGAATACGACCACCATCCATCCAAATGATGCGATCGCAGCGGTTGAGAACCCAAAGCTGATGAGTTGCCAAAATACGGGCCTTGTCCTTGAGCAAACCAAGAATAGCGTTATCGAAGATATGACGACCAACGTGGGCATCGACAGCGCTCAGGGGGTCGTCCATGAGAACGATGTCGGCATCAAAGTAAATCGCACGGGCGATGTTAAGTCTCTGCTTTTGGCCACCAGAGATGGTGATACCTCTTTCACCAATCTCGGTCATGTCGTTGTTGGGAAGCATATCCAAATCCGGCTGCAACGCGCAAGCCTTGATGACATCGCGATACCATTTGGGGTCCATCTCCTTTCCAAAAAGAATGTTGTCCTTGAGAGTCGCGTTCTGAATCCAGGCATACTGTGGGCAAAAGGCTCTGTGAGCACCAAGAATAACCTCGCCGCTGGTCTTGCGCATGTCACCAGCCAAAGCAGAGAGCAGTGAAGTCTTGCCACTGCCGACGGTACCGATAACGGCAACCAGCTCGTTCCTGCCAATGGTGAAGTTGAGATCCTGAAGTTTAAAGGGCTCCCGCTCTTCAACCAGGGTGCTCGAGTCGTCACCGGAAGGAGGAGTAGCCGCTTCGACATCCTTGGGCTTTCCCTTGGGAGCCTTTTCAGGCTTCGATTTCGGTCCGGCACCGCCCACTGTCGACTCCTTCTCTTGAGTTGGCGTTCTTTCCCAGGTGAAGGAGGCGTCGTGAACTTCGATAGCGTTATGAGCATCGGGCTTGATGATAGCTTCATCCTCCCGTTCCTCGGCAAGCAAGAAGTCCTGGATACGGGCGAGGGAGGACCATGCGTCCGTCACCTGACCGATGACCAAAGGAAGCATGTTCAATGGCATTCTAAGACCGTTGAAGAGGGCGAGAGACGAGAAGACCTTAGCCGGCGCCAGCCCGTGGCTGGTCAAGGAGTAGGTGATGAAGGCAAGCATGGACGCGAAGATCGGAAGCGAAATACTAATGGCCATGATCGCATTACGAAGAGCCAGCAACACTTGAATGGCCGATACCTCGCGATCGCGGAACTCCTGCAGACGCTTGAGAAACGAGCTTTCCCAGCCAAAGAGCTTGACGAAGCGGACGGACTGAAAAATTTCCTGGGTCAGGCCAACTCTCTGATCGGTGATCTTGTTGATGGCCTTTCTGCGTTTGAAGAGACTCTTGATGGCCTTGGTGAGCACGGGGATACCAATAACCAACAAGGCAAAACCGGCGAGCGCGCTGTAAGTCAAGTTGACAAGCAGCAGCACAAGAGTGATGAGGATGGTGATGGGGGCGGTCCAGATAATGTGGAACAAACCGGAGGCTTGGTCGATTCTGTAAGTATCGACGCTCATCAGGTTGATCTGCGAACAGGTTAGCCACTGGTACCAGGTCTGTTTTCTGCATGGTTGCACTCACGATTCTTCCGTTGCCCCAACCGGCACCATCATCTTCGACACCGGCTTTGCCTTTCTTGTTGCTCTTCTTCTTCTCCTTCTTTGCATCCTTCTCTGCAGCCGCCTTTGCAGCGGGAACGTCTGGGGCATCGGCACCACCCGCCTTGGCACGACCTGAGATGACCATGGACTTTTCGTAGATCAAGCTAATCAGAGAGGCCCTAGCCATACCTCCGATAAGCATACCACGGTAGATGAAGTGGTTAATGCCCATGCTCTGCAAGATTTGCATGGCCGTGACACCGAAGACCAATCCCAAGCCAGATCCGATACCCGGTGGTGGTGCGCTTGAGTGGTTGGCGACCCAGGCGTCTGTTGCGAACTGGATGAGGTAACGAAGAGTGAAAGGCGACATGACTTGGAGGACAGAGGCAGCAAGCTGACACATGCCACCAATCCAAAACTCCCAGAAGAATGTTTCATGCAAAGCCCAAAGCAACGGGTACTTTTCCCCCTTTTCCACTCGCCGCTTATAGGACTCTCGCATCCTTTCTGTAAGGGGGTCAACAGAACGGTCTGGGTTGACCTCGTAAATATCGTTGAGCTCCAACTGTCGTTTATACCCGGTCTGCAGGTGTGTTAGTGAACGGTCCAGTAGGCATATAAGATACTGGTTCACTTACCGCCATCAAAGGACCCATCCAACTGAAGAAGAGCGACTTGAAGAAACCGGCATTGTACTCTGGCGATGGCCTCCTCGTCTCCGGGATCGGTTCAATTTTCCCCCATCTCAGAGGGTTTGGTTGTTTGTACCATGGCTTTGGTTGGACATGGGGGTGGATGGTAGCGGCCGTGGTTACGCTGGTGTTGGTGGCATTGGTCCTCATCCGGTTCAACTCGGCCCTCTTCTCGTCGTTCTCCTCCACAGACGATGAGTCAATGGCAATCTTTTCGAGGTCTTTATCATTCCTGGGCGCATCCTCGATCTCATCCTCTCGATGTCTCTGGTCGGCCATGTTGATGTTGAAGGGAGGGCACCGTCTTGGCAGCCGGGCTTATAGAGAAGCCTTGCTGGAGGCAGTGGTTGTGTACTTGGTAAACAAGGAGAAGACTACAGTCTCTCGTGATGGGCGTGCGAGATGAGTAAAAAATTATTCGTTTGTTGTTGTCATTATGCGCAAAGGGGTGACGGTTGCCCGGGGGGCTGGCTGGTCGCAGGTCACAGGTCGCAGGTAGACGGCACGTCACCGACGCCAAGTTGAAGTCAGAGGTGTCGTTACTTGACTGAGTTGAAGGTCTTGTGCCTTTCAGATTGCAGTAGATCCGAAATAATAATAAGCAAACGAGGTAGAGCAAGAGATGTACTCTTCAAAAAAAGGGTATTAAAAAATAAGGTGAAGGGTGCTGCTGGCTTGTGAAGGGAGAGCGAGGATCAAGCTGTAAATGCGATCTCCCGACTATGGTGTTTATACCTAGCTAGTTGACTTGGGTACCAAACCTTGGGGTCAATGGATCTTGGGATGGAAGAGTATGTATGTAAGAAAGCAAAAAGATAAGACGCCAAATCAAAAGGGAAAGAGCGGGATGGAACAGTGAAAAAAGGTGGACGGCACCACTTCGGCCCCGGTGTTAAGAAAGGTCCCCTCCTGTGTTGGTGTTGGCTCCTCCTCCCTTGTTGTGTACATTCCGCTGTATCTTTCCTTCTTGTCGGTGTTGCTGCCTTCAGTTCGTTCTCTCCATCGTTCTTTTCTTCGAGAAGTGGAATCAGGAAAAATGCTTAAAAATCATTTCTCCACCGCCGTCACCAACCCCCCAGCCCAGACCAGCGCTTCCACTTCCGAGCTAGAAGAAGCCATAGCATTGTGGCAGGGGAAATACGGTACCTCCAAAAATCATGAAGGGGGAGTCGGGGATCGGGCCAGAAGACGCCGATGACGCCTCCAAACCGCTTGAGGTCTGGCCTGCATCCGGTGGAGGTGACCGGTCCCGACTTGCCGACGCAGGCAGATCGTTGCCGTGCTTGGCGCTGCACAAGGTAAAGTCCACTAGAAGCACAACGGGAGCCTATTCTAGAGGTTTTCTAGGCACCCCCCCTGATCTTGACTTTGTTTCAGTTACACATCTGCTTTTTCTTCAATATCGACCTGCCCAATTAGTCACTTCATCTTGGCTAGCCTCCCACTGCTGCCTCCTTGATTATGCGGGTGTGAGTACACCGAACTTTGTTTCACTTCCACTCATTCATAACATGGTCGGTCATAGCTCCTTAACGCCGGAGCTTTTATAGCTGGTGTGGACCTGGGTACCTTACTTAATTCCGCCCCGAAACACCACTTGAAAGGTCGAGAACCAACATTCCCTCACGAAACCGGATAAAACGGCACACCAACACGACAGCCTGCCTGTTACGGAATGCCTTAGCGAGCTGGACACCGCTTTGGTCAACGTTAGCAGAGTCGAAGAGATTCTCGAAAGAAGCGGTATCACTAGCGCAACTGGTATATTCCCCAGACTCTATAAATTCTTTGTTTCAACAGACGAGAATCGGCACCTCTCCGGGCTCCGAGTTCTGAAATCCATGTATGTAGGACCACAGTGAAAGTGAGGCGGAAATTGCACGTTACGTCTGCTGGAGCCTGGCCGTGATCGCCGTGTTGCACGGGTACTAGCAAGATAAGCTTATATCTATCGACCTCTGTCTATCCGGACGACGGTAGCGGGATAGTGTCACCAGTTGACACTCGGTATTCAAGTCCCCAGAACTGCTTTTCGCAAGCCCAAATTCACTCCTCAAAACTCCCATCGAAATCGTAATCGAAACACCCGTCATGCACAGTGGCACACATCTACCTACCTATGACGCACCTTGCTTGCCATGATTGCTTTAACTGCCACCTGTACTTTTCACATATGTACTCCCGTTTACACTACTTACCGCAGTGCGTACCTCCACATATCTATGTATGTTGAGAAGCCGAGGAAGTTTACAAACGTTCACCCCGACAACGGAAAGAAACTGTAAACGACAGCAGCAGCGCCGCGTCAGTCACAAGTAACGCTTGCTGTGGGTGGTAATGATTCGGCTCGGCGCCGGCGAGCATTCTGGGCCGTAGCCCGTACCCCCCCCCCCCCCCCCTTCCTTTTTGTTTTTGTTTTTGTTTTTGTTTTTGTTCTTGAAAATCAAATGTCACAGTCATATGCCAGTATCATGAGTCATATCTGTCATCGAGGGGGGACGTATACATACACTTTCCTTAACAAACCAAGAACGCGTCATCCCCACGTATATCCTGGTGTCCAAAGTCCCATAGCTTCGTATCCCTCCGAATAAATCACCCTTTAGCCGGGAGGAGTCACGATCATCGCCAACTGCCAACTTCATAAACGGGAAGGGATGGAGGTGTCAATATGACGCGGCTACAGCACCCGCGATATGATTTGTACATACCTATCCACTTTGCAGCTATATAGATAAAAGAAAGCCAGTTTGTAGCGGCCTCCAATTCTGCCAATGACTCTTTAAAAAGTCCACCAAGCACAATTCACTTTTAGGACAGAGAGTAAGAAGTTCGAACGCGTTGCCTCATGTAACTAACTACTGTAGTTGTAAGGCAGGTTGCTTCCTGCGGAATCGAAGGACGAGGACTGAGAGGGAGGAAGTGGTTGGGCATCGCAAGTTATTATTGGTTTTTTTGTGGATGTTATGGTCTCTTCATCATAGGATAAAGGGGACTGACTGATCTGATGGTGAGTGGTTGGTGAAGAGACTATACCCCCATTGAGACAACTTATCTAATGAGAGTGACAAAAGGACACTGCAATGGCTACCTATGCAGACAGGTGCTGACGGGAAACGAGCTTTATGTTATAGAAAAGCTGGGCAGACGAGAGAAAGGAAACGAAAACTAAGATGAACGTAGCAAATATACATACATAGACAACCTTCACATCATCACCCGTGAGCTTATATAACAATCAACGAGCTTGTACAAAACACCAAACCAATATACTTGTACACGAAAAACCAGCCTCCCTGTACTCTAACGAAGCACCCTTTTACAAACCAAATAAGAGAAAACCGAATGCCTCATCACTCACTCCTCAGGTTCAGCATCAGAATTACGATCCTGCTGCTCATAATCCTCATCTGCATCTCCATCACCGTCCTCTCCCTTCTCCTCTTCCTCATCCTTCTTCTCAGAAGTTCCAGCCTCAGCATCAGGTTCGGGCATCACCTCCTCACCCACAACCTTCTTCTTCTTCTTCTTCTTCCCACCCCTACCCCCCTTCTTCGCAGGAGCTTTCTTAACCACCTTCTTAACCACCTTCTTCGTCGGCTTCTTTACAGCAGCAGCAGCAGCAGCAGCAGCAGCAGTGCTCTTCCTCTTCTTTGCCGCAGGCTTGCCCTCAGGGACATATTCCTCCTCGCCCTTCTCCTTTTCGTCCTCACTGTCTTCGTTTTGCTGCTCATCATCGTTCACCACCTCCTCAATCACCTCCACAAACTTTCTCTTCTTATTCTGTCCCCCCTTAACTTTATCGGCACCCTTCTTGCCAGCCTCAAGCATCATGATCTTTTCCCCCCTCTCATGAATAACTTGCACATCTATACGCCCACCCCCACCCCCAACAGGCAAAACGATATTGATATCCAAGTCGCCGTTCTTGCCCTGCCTGGTTGTGATGAACTTGGTAGCGTGGGCAGAGGCAGCAGCAGTAATTTTGTTGGCTCTCTCGGCAATCGCAGCTGCTTTCTTGCCCTTTTCTACGTATGTACCCCTTGCGCTTGAGCGGATGATGAGAGGTCCTGCGGCTGCGGCTGTCTCGTTGTTGTCGTTTTGGAGGTGGGACGGCAAGAGGTGTTGGTATTGCTCGGGGATATCGTACTTGACGTTCCCATTTGCTATGGCGACGCCGATGAAGTCGAACAGCCCTGGGCCGTTTTTGGCGGAGCTCCTGGTTACTCAGCGAGGCATTTCGAGGGAGGTTTGAGGAGATGAATGGATGGTGATGGGGTGATGATGGGTATGCTGCGCTGTGTAAGGAATGATGTTTCTCGGCTATGTGCGAGAAGATGGGATGAAAACGCACAATTTTGTTGACTTGATTGGTCTTGTTCGGGAAACGAGGCAACATTCACTGATGATCAAGAGTAACTGAAACCCGGGAAATCACTTGCGTTTTATTTGTAGCCCCCCAGAAGCTCACATCACAAAGCAGTGGGATCTTACGATGCATCCGGCACAGACTCCATGTCTTTGTTCACACACAGGCAGTAGAGAAAGGCTCGGCCGAGCTTTCTGATGCTCTTGTTGGCGCTTCCCCTTTGTCTGAGATGGGGTCTTGAAATCAAAGCGAGACTCGGATGTGCTTGGGGCTAGGGAATCATTATGAACGACAATAGTCTGGTGTATTTTTCTACTCGACTGTCCACCACGAGTCTCAAAGACCTTTTGAGTGTAGCCAACGTATGAACTGCGACTACCGGCGTTGAAGAGTCCGCTTGGTTACCGGGTCAAGCCAAAGGCATTGTATGGAGTCTAGCAGAAGGCGTACGACGAAGATAAAGAGACTGAAAGATACTGTTCTGGTATCCCGAAGAATGACAATGAGAGACCAAGAGAGCGCCAACCCAAGTAAACTTGGAGTAGAAAGAGCGAGCGGCTGTTGAATGAAAGAGAGTGTAGTCATATTTCGCCAATCCCTGGTCAAGTGGAAGGTTGTTTCGTAACTCGTATGTTCAAAGTTCGCTGAGGCAGTCTTCCCGGTCTTGGAAAATATCAGACGTTTGCCAAAACGCTGTTCTTTCTATGGCCCTTCGGCCCTGGACGAATGATTCTGGGATGGCCCTATGCTGTTGCGTATGTGTTTGTTGCAAGTAACCAATGTATCCTTCTTCAAACAAGCAAGTTGATGATTCGTAGCGACAGGAGTGACGCATGCCTTGCCATCGGCCTTTTCCTGTAATCATCGAAGCTCCAGTAGTACCCAGTAAAGCAAAGTAAACGCAACAATCTGATGGGGGATATGGAGGACACTTGTCGGTAGCCAAAGACGCAGGAGCGTCACATGGCGACCGGAAACGTACCTGAAAGCGTTTGGGCGGGTGTTTGACTTGACTGACAACACATCGGACGACAAGCCTTGTCCTTGAAGGGATGCCACCTCCAACAAGGACATAATCGGCGTCACCAGCAGGTTGCCATGCTGTGGTGCTTTGATGTCAAAGGGCCATGGTGGTGATTATCGCGAGCGGATCAAACACGGTGTCAAGTCGCATGCTGTAACAATGGCGAGTACAGACGTTCAAGGCGAGGCTGAGGACGATTACATGCCGAATTTTGAATTGCTCCGGTGGGGTTGCACCTTGTGTTAAGAATGTTTGCCACTGATGTCTCAGGCATTGGCGTTCACGATTAAGATGCTGAAGAAGGTTGATGCGCTGGTATCATGCTTGCCGACTACGTAAAAGAGACCCCGTCGAGATAGGATGCGCTAAGTCGTCACGATATTGCCGCTGGCCGTAAGAAGGCGAAAGAAAAATAATCGTACAAGCGTGGCTTTCATCCCCTCCGTTTTTCTGATCCAAGTAGGTGGAAAGAGGAAGAGGGGGTGACGGCCCAGACAATGTCGACCAACGGCTGACCGACCATGTTGCCCATACCATGTGATGTCGAGTGTCGCAACCTCCAAAGTGGCTCATCTAGGTAGCCGTTCTGGTGCAAGGCGAACCGCCGGGACAGGGCCAATTAATTACCCTCCAAATATCTGCCGTAACTCCAGCCGACGAATTTTAGGATATCCGATTTTGTTTCCATGCCAAGAGCGAAAAGAAAGAAACAAGCTAAAGGAAAACTGTGCTGCCGATGAAGCTGGAAGGAGAGCGACTCCTGGTGTTAATCAGGGTGTGGAACCTAGATACCGTGTTCCTAGCGGGTACCTGTTCAAGTCAGCAGGCATTCACCACAACAAGGGTTCAGATGTTCGAATATGTACCGTAGGGCTCGCGAGCCTCACGAGGAGCCGGCTCACCGTAGCTGCTGGTGCCGGGGGCAGCGTCGCGAGGAGGACGGGCATCACG
>RAOH01000876.1:0-10068 GCA_009804965.1 Neurospora sp. FGSC 26632 | reverse complement strand
GTGTCGCGCGAGGAAGCGCAGCGTCGCGAGCCGGCGGTGCGGGCTGAGGCTGGCATCTTGGAGTCTCCGACGACGGGTATTGTTGATTCTCACTCGTTGATGGTCTGTCTCCAGGGCCGGCTCGAGGAAGCAGGCGGGACAGTGGCGCTCGCCAGCGCCGTTACGGCCATTCGGCCCGTTGGCGGCGGTGCCAATGCCAACGGAAAGGAAGGCTGGGAACTCACAGTCCGCGACACCACCACCGGTGAATCCTCCACCATCACCACCTCAACAATCATCAACTCCGCCGGCCTCGGCGCTGTCGACATCCACAACATGATTGTGCCCCCCTCGCAACACAAACAAATGTTCTACGCAAAAGGGAATTACTTCTCCTACCCCTCCTCCTCGCCCAAAGTCTCAACCCTCATCTATCCCGCCCCCGAACCGGGCGCGGGCGGGTTGGGCACGCACCTGACCCTCGACCTGGCGGGCAGAATCAAGTTCGGTCCGGACGTGGAGTGGGTTGATTCCCCCCAAGACTTGGCTGTCAACTCGGCTAGGCTGCCAGAGGCGATCGAAGCAGTCAAAAAGTACCTGCCGGACTTGGACGAGACGCAACTGCAGCCGGATTATGCGGGGATAAGGCCGAAGCTGGGGAAGGCGGGGGCGGTGGCGCAGGGGAAGGGGTTTGTGGACTTTGTGATTAGGAAGGAGGAGGGGTATGAGGGATGGGTGAACTTGTTGAATATTGAGAGTCCGGGGTTGACGAGCTCGTTGGCTATTGCGGAGAAGGTGGAGGGGTTGTTGTATGGGTGAGTTGGTGAGTGGGTGAGGTGAGGTCTACCGGTTGGGTAGGTAGGTGTGTCGTTCCGTGCCTTTGGGAACTTGGATGTTCCGTCTGATGAGAGACGTGATATGTTATGGTGACGAGGTGAGGACGAACCAGGCGTTCATCACTCCTCCTCCTGAATCCAGGACGGCATTATCTCTGCGCTTGGAATGCTTGGGCTCTGCCAACAACGTGCCCACATTTCCTTCTGTTCCGTCCAGGTCTCTTCTATTCACAAAAGTACATATGCCACTATAACGTCGCTCGGCTTATATAACCAAAGCTGCTCAACACAATAAGCTCACAAGGCTTTTAGCCGCGGTTTACCTCATGAGGCTCCTGATTCCGTCGAGAATTTATTCCTCGCGCGAACCCCTCCATTATTCGGTTTTGAAGTGCCGAATGGTTGTTCGATTACAGCTTCTTTTTCCTATCCGTTTCGAAGCGACCTCAAGATAGAGAGCTTCCCTATACTAGCATATTCTTGGTTCTTACCACGCCCCACATTCTCGAATCTCTCGTCTCCTGTCGAACAGACCAAGCTCAAAGCTCTTGGGCACGACCCAATCCGAAAACCGAATTCAAGGTGGACCGATGTGGGCACCCGACTCGAATGCAACCGGCCGATCTCCCGGACCCCGGCTCGCCCGACCCCTCCGATACGGCCTTGGCATTGACCCTCTCAGTCGGGGTTCGGAGCTTTGCACCCGGACGGACTCCACTTTCGGCCGTTTTATTTTGGTTAGGTCAAAAGACACTACAGTTTCTTGCTTCATTCACACGTGCGGAAGCCTTTCCATGTTCTCTTTTTACACGAGAACAAACCTTTGTGATCTGTGTTCTCGTTTTTGTCCACCATCACTTCTACCCAAGTGCACCGTTGCTTATGCCGTGGCCGTGGTTACTTGTGGCTACCTGTGGCCCACTCCCGCCGGCACACGTGTAGCTGATGCCGATCATCGCCGCAAGTACCCCGCACGCTAGGAGATACCGACGGAAATGCAAAGGGCCCAAGGGACCCGAACGGATGAAGCTGAGCTGGAGCTAGAGCTGGGAAGGGGGTGAAAGTCATCAATTGCAAAGGGTGCTGAGGGTGGGTAAGTGCTTTACGCTTGTGTTTGGTGTTTGGTGTTTCTTGGTGTGCTGTTGGTTCCAGCGGTGACACATCGAGGACTCAGTTTTGTAGGGTGGTTGTAAGTGGGCATGGGGTCACGCTCTCTCTCTTCGTCCCTGAAATTCTGTGTGACGGTTCCGTTCAGGGCTTGCGAGTGTGGCGGTCCGGTACATAACGTACCGTCCCAATGGCACGGGATAGGTAGTCATCAAATATGGGTTTTCCCGTCTCGAGTCTGTTGGGAGAGATTGTGTGACACATAGGGTATTGGGGGATGGGGGGGGGGGGGGGGGGGGAGGACAAACCCCTCAGTTTCGGTGATACAAATATTTCGGCCGTCATACTCCCTTCTCTGCATTGCAGCTTGCTTGGGCGAGTCGAGATGCTGGTAGGTCATCTTGACGGGATAGAGCGGTGGTACGCATATCAATAAGGTGGTTTCTGTTTCCCAATATGATGAACCAGATAAGATGTTGGAAGTCATCGAATCAACGGGAGGTACTGATGGCTGCCCGGGACGGGAAGAAGAATGCGCTAATGCAGGAACAACGATTTACGAGTTGTGAAGAGGGGTGGCATCCTGAACGTAATTAAATGTTTAGTGTACCTGCTGTTTGGTGTTAGTAGTGAGATAGTGACAGATTGTCGGTGTTGGCGATGCTTGGATAGCCCAGCATTCCAAGGACTCTTTGCATGATGGTGTTGGAAGTTGGAAACTCGCAAACTACGCGTGTTTGGAGTTGAATCCGGTCAAGTAGGAGATCTCTCTACCTGTGAAGCTCCCATCCGCCAAAGCTGCAGCCATCCGATGGAAAGTAGTAGAGAAGTTTCAACGAGATGGGGAGAAGCCATGCCGTTATACATGATTTGCCCGCCCTGAACGCCTCCGTCGGCTTGCCATGAGGAGATGACCCTGCGTGGCTTGGGAGGAACTGCTATTTCCATCGCCCTTACGGACGTACCGCGTGCGCACGAGAAGTTGGAGGTCTGAGAAGCTGATGTGCAGCAGATGTTGGAAGGGTGGTGGCATCATCTGTGTAACTCTGGGAGGGTAGTGGTCGAATCATGATGCGCCAAAGAAACGTGGGATGACTTTGTTTTTCCAGTTGGTGGTACAACGTTCAATAATCGGGGCTTTTAGTCTTGCAACTGGGAAGATGCTTGTGTTGGCCGGTGGTTTGGAGTTGGTGATGGTTGGTCTGGATGCGACTGCTATCACCCACAGCCCCAGTTTCCCCTTCAGCAGCAGGTGTTCATCCGAACAATGTAGCGGCTAGTTGGTGTTGAGATTGCGTACTGTTCCATGCTTTTGAAAACATGGCGCACGACATTGTTAATCTCTGATCGGCCGATATTCTGCACCGTGTACAAGGTGAAGATCAATGTTTGCTTGCGCAATCAACGGTTGTAGTGGTGGTGAAATTGGTTGCGCTGATGTTTTCGTTATTCGAGCCAGGGCTGGAGGTGAAGACTTTTTGAGATGGGAAAGGTGCCGTTGCAAAGCCCTAACCTCACTAGGAGACGTGGTTACCCGAGACTCGTGTTTCCATCAGACGCGAGGACGGCTGAAATTTCATGTTTCCTTGTGCGATGACGGTGGTGATGATGAGGAGAAGCGGACACGGGGGGCAGCGGGAGGGCAGGAAATGAAGTTTAATCTGGTGAGAACTTCCAGTGGCAGAAGAACAGGCGCCGATATTCTTAACTCAGCCGGCGGTTGCCGAACCGAACTGCCCCCTTTGGCTTCTTCAACCGCCTGACACATCAAGTATATGGGGGAGTAGATCTTCATCACCAGGGGCCAGATCTGATGCCCAACGTGGTGTTTGGAGCACTATGGCAGATGGAATTCAGGTCGCAACTTGCAACTTTGGAGGACGATGATCGATATGATACGTAGGGCGAGACCTGCCCCTGGGCCGAAGTTAGAACTGACAGAACAATCGCACCCCTGCCGGTGGGTGGATTCACGATGCCAAAAAGTCGTGGACCCACTCAAATGCGGAAATGCCACCTTCAGGTTTGAATTTGCATCTGGGCGTCAGGGGCTTCCTCGCTCTTGGCCCTTGTCCACCAGTGGATTCTGCCCCATATTTAACAATGACAGGGCATCCCATTCCTCTTTCCATTTTCCAAATCTGAAAACTTTTGGCAATGGAACCGTGGTTTTTTATGGTTCGCGACTGCCTCGTTGATTCTCTTCTGCAAGGCTTTTGATTAGACTGCATTACGCTAATATGTCATGTGAAAATTTCCACGATGGCCGACGTTGTGTAGTATTGATATGTAATGCGCCCGGGGTAAGAGGTACCTGTATGTATGGTCTGGAGGTCGGGATGGTTGCGAACGGTCTTTCCACTTGGTGTCGGAATTCGGCTTCTCCTGTCTCTCAACGCCTAACGGCCCGTCCTGTTAGCGCGCTGAAATTAGACACACAACGCTTCCAAGGCCCCAAGCCAGAACGAGAGGACACCAGCTCACAAGACAAAGCTGGAGAGACTAGAGAGCGCCTAACGTTCATTGTCCGTAGAGTACTGCTAGTGTCTGAAGCACTTGACGGGCCAGGGTGGCTGCCGTGTTGGCTGCGAGGAATCAGTAAATCAGTCACTTGTGGTGAGGCCCTGGAGCAGAACTCCCGAGATGTCACGATCACGACCCCTGGCCCGCATACACGCCAATCCCATGGCTGTATGTCTGGGAAATGTCGAGTCGTTGTGTCGTTCTCATCGCTGCTGGGTCCCAAGCGCATTGTTGCACATGGCGGGAATGGAGCCCCACTTGGCCATCTCCAGGCCACTAGAACCCATCCAACATCCCAGACTCGGAAAAGCCATTGGATTGCCTGCAGGTGTAAAAAAGGTAATTAGCTTATACCCGACACGCCCTGGAATAGCACCAGTCCCTGTGGTTTCCCTGTGGTCCCAAGAGGAATCTTTCAATTAATATACTGAACGACCGTCTGGGCCCCGAATCCTCGTTCATTCCGCGCGCCCTCGTTCCGAACTAGGTGGAACTCCCTTCACACGAGCTGCTCTTTCCGATCTCTGACGTATAATCTGGCTGGTTGGGCCTGTCTTGTCAAACATAATTTCCGTCGACCTGTCCAGTCCTAGATGTCCAGTCCTGACACTCGCTTCCACACCCCGTGATGCTGCAAAGGGCATGATTGCCGCCTGCCGCCAGCTTTGCCTAGACGGGAGGTACTAACTGGTACCGTACCGAGCGTACTTGCTTTTCTTTTTTTTTTTTTTTTTTTTTGCTTTTTGTTGGTACCACTAAGGCTATCGCTCCTCCCTGGTAGACGACCCATCCATACCCGCCCCATTACGACCCATAGACACCCTGACACCCATCGAACCAAACTTCACCAAACTTTTCCCACCTGATTTCCAATCTTGGCTTTCCACTTTCAGGATTGGGAAATCTTCTCGCGCCTGGATTTGACGCCCCGGATTCCCACTGTCCAGGTTCTCATTTTCGTATCCAACAGATCTCCATGTTTATTATTACTACCACGGCTGGCGACCCTCTTCGAATCTGACTGATCTCCGTCCCCCCGTCATCCGTCCTCCGACCCGACCTTTTGGTCCTCCCATTTACAAGCCCACCTCGCGGCAACTTGCACTCATTTTTTCTTTGAAGTAACAAAGGAAGGAATTCAACAACCATCGACTCCCATTGCCCTGCATGGGTAAATCCAACCAGCATTGTTTTCACTCTAAACTACCACCACCACATCATCGCAGCGCCAGCGTACTGTCCCTTGTGTGGCGGTGAGTACCAGGAACTTTTGCGCCCTGATCGTCACCGCATACCGAACCACACATTCAGGACCTGACACCGCCAGGGTTGGCTCCCTCCGAAGCCATGTCTGAGCCACATCATCATCATCATCATGACCAAGGGGAGGAAGTCGAAGGGGTACCCTCACGGCAGGAGGCGGGCAGGTTAAATAAGAGGGACTCGAAGCTTGGATTGAGGAACTTGTTTCACAGAAACAGATCAGCTACCGAAGCCGAACGAATGTCGACTGTCGCTCCCAGAGAAACGCCGACGAGATCGGGTCTGCGCGCCTCCATCGCCAGTGTCAGCCACTGGCCGTATGGCCATGGGCACGCCCAGCGGTCCGAGGTGTCATTATCCGGGTCCGGATCCCCTCTCACGCCTACCTTCCCGACCCCAACTTTGAAACACAAGACATCAGCAAGTGCAGTGCGTGGATACGCATCGCATAGAGCATCAAGGGGATCCCTGGCTGCTTGGGATCCACCAACACTTTGTCAAGTTTATCCCCAGGCCATCAAACAAGCCCGTCTTCCTGCCTGTACCGCTTCAGCTGAGGCTATACTCAGGCTGCATCAACACAAGGGCATCTTCTCGATTGGCGACGCTTTCGGATCAGGCTCGACAACAGCCGCAGATGGGGCAGCTCCGTCGACAGCAGGATCTGACAGGTCCGAGCGAGGGAGGAGGAGGCACCGTCGCAATACCTCCGGATCAGTTGCCCTCAGATTAGACTGGACGACCAAGTTTTTCGTGCTTATTTCGGGATACTTGCTCCAGTACACCGGCGATGGGCCCTTGGACCGTCTGCCGGAGAAGGTCTTGTCGCTGGGAAAGGACTCAGCTGCCTTTGTGAGCGATGTTATTCCAGGACGTCACTGGGTATTGCAGATCACCGCCACGGCCGATTCGGACTATGCCGCCCCAGCATCTCACGCTAGCTCATTGCTTGCGCGACTGCCTTTTCGGGGTCAGGACAAACGGCAGGCCTCCAATCTTTTGATGGTATTCGAGAACGCGCCCGATATGGAGAGTTGGTTGGCCACGCTTAGACGCGAAATCGAAGGCCTTGGAGGAAAGAAGAAGGTCTCCGAGACAGGAAATACAAATATCGACAACGAGGCTTCAGAGCTTCGAAGCCAGACGAGCCAAAGAACCTTGGTAGTTGGTGATTATGACGGGGCCACGTCTAATGATGCGTGGGACGGACGCCAGAGCACTTCGAATCCGGATATCAATATGGACTTCGCTGATGCTGAAGGCACACGAGATCAGTCCTTCGACGAGGCCGCGTCCACCGCTAGCGTGATCTCCCACGATGGTAGACAGTTAGACGGACTTAGGGATAGTACCCAGCGGTTTTCATATCTGTCGTCCGGTCAGCGTACAGTTCTCACATCAGCTGGATCATCACCAGCATGCTCGCCTGTTCGTGACTCTTTTGCAAGCCTTCAGGACTCCATACCAGAGCTCACCACCCTTGATGACCAACCCCGACCGCGACCAAGACCGAATGCAGCAGCAATCAGTGACAGAAGACAGTCTTTGCAGACGACGAATCATGTCCTCGAAATGCGTCTCGTCACTTCTCGGCTTCTTTCGGGTTCGAGTGCGTTGAATTTGGATCCCAGCAGCCCTTCAAGCTCTAGCAAACGATCCCGTAAGCGTTATTCGCTCGCTAGGTCAACAAAATCTCTTCCGGAAGAGGAAGTTGAACCATCTTCTCCGCCCCCTCCGCTACCTTCTCAGGTCCGCGGCGGATCACGGAGACCTCGGCCCTCGGCTTTATACCTCAACACACGCCCGCTCTCATTTGTGGAGGATCAGCCGTCGCCTGCATCGCCGCTGCTTGATGAGAACGGTGTTCCAATTGAAGTAACCGTTGAAACAGCACCGGAGCCAGAGTCCCTTTTCTCGTCTTGGGGATTGCCAGACGCAACCAAGCAACGTTGTGACAGGGGCGAGGACTGGGAGAACCTCTCTCCCACGCAGCCTGTCACACATGGTGGCCCTGAAAAGAGGTCGGGTTATTTCCAGGCCGAAGGCAGCTCATCAGCGGCTCCTCCGACATCAGTGGCTTTCCAAAACATGCTCAGATCCACTTCATCCATCGGCAACTACCCAGGTAGCCCATCGAAGCGCGTCGATAGAAGAAGATTCAGTCTACAGTCTCAGCTCTCAGAAAGGTCAAGCGAGCCTGGTCGCAGTTTTCTCGATCTGAGTGACCTCGGTGACCATCTCGGTGACCTTCCTCAGATATCTTCAACTTCACTTTCGAAGCAGGGATCAAGGCCAGCGCCACGTTTTAGGTCTATGTCGGTTGCCAACGGCTTGGGTCCGCGACGGAGTATCACACAGCTGGCGGAAGGCCCTCCGCCTGCTCCCCCGCCGAATCGTGCCCTTCCTCCAATCCCGAGAAAATCGTCACTTCAAGTCTGTCAATCAGCAGCTTCACCTTGAGCTGTGACTTGCATTTGCTCGTATCTGGTGTCATATTATCATCCAACGCATCGCCATTTCTGGACTTCTGGGGATAATGACAACTGAAGCTTCCGAGTATCTTTCAGCAACAATACTGGCAGAGCGAAGGGCGCCTGGGGATTCAACTGATGGAGATAAACCGTCGCCAAACCGCCGATTGATTCCGTTACCATTTCCTTTGTCTTTCATTTGTCAAGGTCGGGTTCAACCAAAAAGAAGATACCGGTTACATGGATGGAATAAGGATGCAGGAAGCAAGATACCAGATACCCAGGTGATGAGGGTACAATTATACCACCGGCGACGTCCGGAACGTAACGTGTGAACGATCTTCTTTGTCAAGTCGATTTGGTGCGGGTTTTGTCTTTTACCATATACCTTGTATTATGTAATGTTGGGGTACCTACTGCGTATGTAGGTGAGTAATTGAGGAGGTGAAGGGACTTTGCCTGTGGTGGGCAAGGGCGGGGTGGTTTTCGATTTCCAGTCATAGGAAGGAGCTTGGTAGCTCCGCTACAAAGTCAGATGAAAGCTGGTGCCCGGCAGGCTCCGTGGCCAATTCAGACAGCAGCGAGTTTTAGTATGCTCAGATATGAATCTTTTGAGAACTTCGAATCACTCCCAACTGTCAAAACCAGTGCCGACCGTCAACTTGGTAACCAAGGTGCGCATCGTGGTGTCGAGAGTCGAGAGTCGAGCTCCATCCATCGTGCGGCGCCCTGCTCCTGGAGGAGCAACGTCCGGGTTAGGGTTGTGATGCCTGTGATGCCCCACTAATGGATTGCGAAGCAACCCAAAGCGGATAATGAAAGAAGGGGCAAAACCTCTCAACGTCTGGATGCGACCAGTCTTGCTTTGTCAAAGAAGCTTCGTCTGTAGCTAATCGTATTAGTTACTATTTGTGAATTTGCTGCCTTGATATTGTTCATAGAGTACAGCAACGTTAGCTGCCAAACAGGGTTATTTACTGCGTAAAAGCCGAGTCAGCGGGACATTTTTGCCCCACACTCAAATATCCAAAAATTCGGACCTCCAAAAAATTGGGGGGAAATCTGCCCTGGCTTTTCAAACTTAAGCCCCACCAAAAATCGCCGCCAAACCAGAGCAACGTCAACCCATCGCGACGACAAACCACGGCCATTTCTGCCATCCACCGCACCCATCACCCGACAAGCCGAACCAGCGGAATCAAAACAATCACATACTCTCAAGATGGCTACCCTCCAACAGAAGTCAGTTCTCCGTTTGCCTCGACAGCAATTGCCCGTCCGCATCCACGCCCCCGATTCCCCCGATCGCCATTTCCCGGCGTGCTTCACAACCCAACACGTGTGCGTTTGATTTCTCGGAGAGCAAGAGTTTAACATAGTTCGCGACCATACAGGCACGACTGGGCCGACGATGACGAGCTCGAGGAGACCTCCACCGAACTCCCACCCCCCCAGAAGATCACCAACAAGGATGGCAGCACGACCATCATCGAGTACCGCCTGAACGACAACGGCCAGAAGGTCAAGACCACACGACGCATCCGCTACATTACCCACCGCGAGGTCGTCAACCCCCGCGTCGCCGACCGCAAGTCGTGGGGCAAGTTCGGCCTCAGCGCCAAGGACGGCGCCGGCCCGGCCCCTGACACCACCTCGGTCGGCGAGAACATCATCTTCAAGCCTTCCTTCAACTGGCGCCAGGACGCCAAGGACGAGAGCAAGGACCCCAACGCCCAGGCCATGAAGGACAAGTTGAAGGACAAGAAGGTCAAGTGCCGTATCTGCAACGGCGAGCATTTCACCGCCCGCTGTCCCTACAAGGACACCATGGCCCCCATCGGCGAGGCCGGCGCTGCCGCCGACGCCGCCGCCAGTGCCGCTGACGAGGC
>RAOH01000875.1:0-18527 GCA_009804965.1 Neurospora sp. FGSC 26632 | reverse complement strand
ACCTGGTCCCGTAGTCCCGTATTCTCGGGACTCCGGGACACCCAATGTAACCTGGTCCCGTAGTCCCGTATTCTCGGGACTCCGGGACACCCAATGTAACCTGGTCCCGTAGTCCCGTATTCTCGGGACACCGGGACCCCTAGGTACGGGTTTGTCCCTTATTGGTCAATCTATCTAGCTTACATAAGGGGCTTCTGATTGGATCGTAACAACATAGTAAGTTAGTATGAACATTCTTTTTTTTACTTCCATTTGCTGATATTTGAGATCACATTTGACTTTTTTCCAGCGCTGGAGAGAGTGTCACAGGTTGTGACATGTGCTATATAAGTGTGCATTAGATGTTCTGTCTAGCGAACAGAACATTCTTCCATCTTTTGGGTGGTTTAGCGATGTGGCATTGCACGCTCCTTCGCTGTGACAGAGAGGTCGGAAAAAGGAGTGGTGTAAGATTTGTGGAAGCTGATCTTCCTCCCTCGTGACAAGTTCCCCGGCGGAAGCTTCCCTCCTATCCGTTAGTTTCAATTTCATGTGGATAAAACCTACTAGATCAAGAAACCGATCCTTTATTGCCTCGCCCCATAAGGTGATAGCCTGAGATACGTTGCGTCGACAGATGGGCATATCGGGATACTTGCCCGAAAAAGGAATGTCGACACTGAATCTATAATACCTGATTGGTCACCGAGTGTTCTGGAGCTCGATCCACCCTCGATCCAACCCGCTGAAACGCCCACTAAAAGCCCCGCTGGCTCATCCAGCCACAGCGCCTATAAAAAGCTTCGATGTCGGCACTTCAACATTCAGGTTGTTCTTCCTGGTTATCATCTTCCATGGCAAACCACCAACTCGGCGTGCTGACACACTAATTTTGGGCCCGTGATCAAGGGCTTCCAACGGTTATCCCGTCTGGCAAAAAGGACGGCATCTCCATTTGCACCCTTCCACTCATGCGAGTATTAGTTCCAATCTTGTCGCAACTGAGCTTGAGGGTCGAGGGCATGGCTGACGTCGATCTCGAAGCCGAAGTTGAACTGCGTCACGGGTGCGACTTGCGTTCCCAGGCATTTTTTCTGGATTTCTCGGAAAGGGCACACAATCATGGAGCTGATTCCGGCCCCGAACCGTCCGATCGGTGGAAGTCCCTTGCCAGTCGCTTCGGAGATCAGGCAGAAGAATTCCTTCGTTTCTGTGAGCCACTCAGCTTTCGACCAAATTGGCTTCTTCACCCCTCGAGAAAGCGCTACTACACGTACTTCGACGTTGGCTGCGTCGCAGGAATCGGACACCGTCATCAAGTGCCTCGCTGAAGAAAGCTAGACACTGGATGGAGGCTTGCATCAATACACACACAACTTGCCCAAAGCCAAGCAGCTTTATACCCACTAAGGTGCTCGAACTATCCTCAACGCCCACAAGACCGCGTGCCCATGTGAAGCAGAAAATGCATGAAGACAAAAATATGCATTGTTGTTGTTGTTGTTGTTGTTGTTGTTGTTGTTGTTGTTGTTGTTGTTGTTGTTGTTGTTGTTTTTAACGTCTACTTCCGCCCCCCGTAGGGCATGAGACGTGCCACATCGGTGAGTCTAGCGTACAAAATTATGAGCAGTGCCCTAACTGTCCACCGAGACCAATAAGACAAAAATATGCATTATGCGGCACTGTCTTATTGCTGGGGAGGGAATCAAGCCCTACTGCTTACGTCTGACACGATTGAAGAGTTGTCCTTCAAAGGCATATCCCAGGAGAATCTCTCACGAACAATTGCCGATGCAATCACCGCCGCCATATCACTTGGGTTTCAGTACTTGTGGGTTGACGCCCTTTGCATCTTGCAGGACTCCGAAGAGGACAAGGCACGAGAGATCGCAAAAGTGGCCATGGTTTACAGCAACGCAACGGTTACCATGGCCGTCTCGAGGGCATCATCCATCAACGAGGGCATCCTCTCGGATCGGTTCCCGGTTGAGCATACCGCTGTCATGGAACTCATTGTTTCTGAATCCCGTCCAGGTAGTACCGAGACTGTGCTTTTGGTTCCCCAAGAACCAGACGCGACAGACCTGGTGTCGGTGATGGACCACAACCCGCTGGGCCAGAGAGCATGGACCTTCCAGGAGAGGTTGTTGTCTCCCCGAGTGCTTGACTATGGCGAGGTTCAGGCCAGATGGCGGTGCCCAGAAATGATGAAGTTGAAAGATGCGCCACAAAGGACAATATGGACGGATGGATGGGTATACCCAGAGGCAGGGGATACTGGTCAGTTGGATGCCATTGCAAAGGTTATGGAAGGCTGGAGAATTTGCGATGCTGTCCCAGGCCAGAGACAAAATAGCAGTGTCAATGAGGCAGAATTGTGTAAGCGGTGGAACACCATTGTTGATCATTATTCCGGGAGGCAACTCACATTATCCTCTGATCGGTTGCCAGCCATCTCAGCCATTGCTCGATCATTCCAAAGTTAGTCAGGTTATCGGTATGTCGCGGGACTCTGGGCCGAGATGATGCCTTCGGCGCTTCTTTGGATAACCAAGAACTCTGCTACCCAGCGCAGAGCCAGTTGCGGGAAGTACTGGGGTCCAACATGGCCTTGGGCGTCAGTGGACGGAGCGGTGCAGCTTTTGGAAGATTCTTCACCCGATACCTGGTGGACCGAGGTGGCTCGACAGTTCCAATGTGACATAGTAGGCTGGGAAGTAGAGCCCCTCCACAAACCGTCAGGTGGTGACGAGTTTGGTGCCTTGAAGTCCGCCGTGTTGATAATGAGCGGCCATCCCAGACCAGCTTTATTGGCGACGTTCGAAACGGCGTAGCGGTGAAAATATGCACGCACGCCTTGATCCCTGCTTTTGCATCACCGGCAGGACCGCAGCCGAGGAGAGTCTCTTGAGCAAAGTCAGACTTGATACGTGGATACCTGGATTCGGAGGTGTCGACCACACAAGTATGGCCGAGAAACAACAGTCAGCCAGGAACTTGGACCTCTTCTTCTTGGTCATTGCCAACATGTGCGAGAAGAACAAGCTTGGATACACTTTACCGTCGTCTGTTCCTGTTGAGAAGAGGTGGCAGGAGGGCTTGGTCCTCCGGAAGCTAGCATCCGGCGAATATTGCAGGATTGGGACGTTCCAGTCCGAGGCCGAGACAATCTTCTTTGGGCCGAGGCCCGAGACGGATTCATTACACCGACTTCAACAACAGTGGATGGCTGAGGGACCCCGACAGATTCTAAAATTGGTGTAGGGAGTGAGGGCTTCGGGGAGAGTTGTTGCGCGGGGTGATGGAGAGCTGTTTGTGTGGGAGAAGAGTCCATGCCCCAGGCATTTGTGAGGCAAGGGCAAACCTCAATGTAGCATCGCAGAAAAAAAGGCGGTGAATGCCAGTGTCATCATCTGATCGAACGTCTCTTCCCATCTGTTATCTGTTTGCAGTCCTCATGCTTTCCGGGTTGCGCCTTCCGTCTGCACTCTGCAACCAACCTGCAACCTGCACTCGGAGGCATTTTAGCAAACGGCCCGGATTAATCCGTTGCATGAGCAGATAGCAGGCAAGGGAACTGCCCGGCTGCCAGCTGACAGAAGCTGGTTCAGATGGAAGTTGCCCGTGTTTCCCGTCATCACAAACTTTGTGTTTCCCATATATCCCACCGAATATCCGACTCCCCACATCATACCGACGCCCGAAACCTCCGCAGTACACAGAGATCACAATCATTCTCCGGTCTTGAGTCAATTGAACAGACCGGCGACAAGTCTGCGACGGAGTCAAATTGCAATTAACGAGGTTGCCAACTTTGGACCCTAAGCGAGACAAGCCTCGACAAGCGACAACACAAGCGCGATACTGCTACAGGTATTTGCGTCTTTGCCGCCGCTTGCTCAGTCTCAATCCTGACATTCTTGGCCTTTTGTGCAGACTCGCGGTGAAGGATTTGGACAGTTTGACGCCTAGAAGCGTGCGTCCTATTCGCACTCCACTTGTCGCCTGATAATACGGAATACCGTTGACAGAGGACGCATCGGAAACAGTGTAAAGACTTGCGGCTTCATCGTTGCCGGTAGATCTCGGCGGATCGAAAGGTCTCATCGGCTTCCCGCCCTCCCCACCTTAGCGCCTACGATTCACTATTCAGTGCCGCCTACAGCGCGCCCCCGCTGAAGCGCCCCCGCTGAAGCACCGCCGCCAACGTACGGAAGCATCAATACGCATTACAATCGGAGGGACACACCACACGGGTTCATATGTACACGGACTGCATCCGCGGTTCCGGCATCCGAAAATCAATACCAAGATGATGCCAAGCATGCCGATGGCTGTCGTCCAGCCGGTTGCTCAGGTCTTGGCCTGCATCTACTGCGGCTCCCAACTCTGCTCAACCGCCTGTTACCCAACTCACAAGGACCAATATACGTGCCACGTCTGGCGCTGTCCTGGACGGAACCCTGTAGCGGTTGTTCAAGTTCCGAGCGCTGCCAGCCACGCGGTCCAAGCCCAGGAGAGCGGGAGCAGCCGTCCGGCACCAACCTACACGAACGTGCCGACGTTCACTTCGACCTACAACTACCTACCCACGAACCCTCAATTCCAAGTCACCCCACCCGCAAGGCATAGTGTCTGTGTCGCCGATAGGTTTCGGAATGGACAACACGAGCATTCACCTCATCAAGGCATGTGTGAAGTGGCAGGGATCTCTGAATGAAATTGTTTCCGAAAAAAGAAGAAACGTTCCTTCGCTAACCGTCATAAATTCGTCATAGGCTCCAAAACTACAAAGACTTCGAGGCCGCCTAGCGCCGTAGTTGACCACCCAAGCGACTCTCCGAACCCACCCACACAGGAACAACGTAATCAGACCACTCCGGCCCCTCAAACTCCCCAGACAGAAAGTGCAGCTGGTCCTGAAACTAGCACTAGCGGCGATCCGTCTGTCACCAATTGGACTCCAGACTTCCGCCGTGGTTTTGAAACGGGGATCGCCATGGGCACTGGCATGGGTTTGATGTTTGCTATGGGTCTCCCGCTAGCGCACCCACAGGAGACTCGCCAAGGTCCCCGAGGCGAGCATGACGGCGGTGCCGGGAGCCACGAGAGCCACCCATTGCGGAACAATGCGAACGCCATGATCGATACCCGTCCCGATGACGCCAGCGATGACGCCCGGAAGTTGGATGGAAATTGATGAAACCAGACGCGGTGATTACCAATTACCAATTACCAATTATCAATTGTGTCAGCGTACCGTGGCTACGGATATGGGTGCGGGATGGGCGGGAGTGCGGGATCGAACGGAATCACGGTATGCACGGCGAAAAAGATGCTTCTGCCGCTGATGATCAAGGGCCCGTTTGGTTCAGCCAAGCTGTTTTTTCTTTTGTATGGGAAGTTGACCCCTGCAAAACAGCATACTATTATATGCAGGCAATTGAGGATCACTAACTCGCCCGAGAGTAAGACACGACGATGGTCGAGTGGGGGTTCAGGTACAGCGTGGTAGTCGCCGAGCATCTAGGAATGACTAGGGAGCCACACCTGGAGGACCACCTAGAGAAACTCCTCCGGCCCAATACGGATATCGTACAACATCCTGGCTTACCGGAACAGACGGATGACCCGACCGGATGGAGCCTTCCACGCCTGTGGCCCGTGGGGAGGCTCTGGGGGACCACTAGCTATACTGAGTAACACCCTCATCATGCATCAGGAAAATTCTAACGAACGAAATCCCCTGACTAGCTACTATAGCGGAATGGGACCAGACCCTTTTTTCTTCACACAACCGCACACCTTGGCAAAAGTGGAAAGGATGCGCCCGTCGATTCTGTCCTGTTCTCCCGACATCAAACAGGACGCTTGGTAACAATATCATGACGCTATGCCCGCACTCGTTTCCCTCTTCTGTCTCGCCTGTCCGTCCGTCTCTTTGGGTGAAATGCGAGCTGACGCCGCTTGCCGAGTGGCATGGCCGTACTGTAACTCTGGGGCTGCAAATGCTCCGCGGGGTCGGTGCCTCATGTCCGCGGCGCTGGGGTCTCGGGTCCAGACGCTGCGTTTGAGGGACTTTTGATGCACGATCCATCATTTCTCAGCTCCGGAGTTGACCCTTCGGGAACATAGGTAGCCATATATGGCATGCATCGTCGTGCATGGAACGGTACGGCATGGACGGGGGTGGTCCCCGAACCCCTGAAAATGCGCTAATCTGCTAATGCCAGGGGGGAAATGGTGGACATGGATCCGCTGCCATGCACTTTCTGCACGTCTGCACGCGACAAACTGCAGCAGCTCGCCAGCCCGCTGGTCCCGGAAGGGCGGAAGTGGCCCGGGGCGACAACAAGGTTAAACCTTTTCGCGGAGGTCACACGGCGGCAAGATGCCTCCTTTTTTGTCCAATTCCAACCTCTAGCGGCCTTCCAGAAGCATCCGAACATGTACCAACGCGGTCGGCGATATGCGATTTTTCACCATTGCTCCATGCCGATTTCCACCCTTTTCACAAACGGCCACATGAGAGCAAAAAGGATTGACATGACACGCAGCACAGGCAGTACCGTCAACACTGTATGCGCGCAGCAAAAGATGGTGGCCGGTAACACAAAGCGGCAGCTACAGAGCGCTAGACCAGGGGCAACAGGGCCGGGCCACATGTGGAATCCCCCGAAAGGGGTTCGTCCAAGGGCGAATTTCCTGATCTCAATACACGTACAGTACACCCGCCTCCTCCATTTTGCAACATGCCAACAATAACAGCGGCGTCAGCGACATAAACCTCAGCATTAATACCAACAATATGCCATCCTGACTCAGCGAAGCGGCTATTTGCAGCCTATGCTCCGAGCTTACGTATCATCACGTCTACCCCGTTGTTTGGGGCCTCGTATTGTACCGTCGTTGCTGCACTCGCGGCTTCGCTTCGAGTAAGACGTTCATGGGTTTGCCGTGTTGGTGGTTAATGCCATGGATAGAGAAACGGACAGCGGTCCAGCTTATATACCACTACCAGCTCCTCCATCAATTCCTCGTGTACTATCCAGGTTCTAGCATCACTCCCGTATTAAGCCCCTGTGCAAGCCATCGTCGACTCCGAATTCCTGACGACAAACTGCTACGAAAAAAGTTGATTCCGAGTTCCGAGGCTTGGCTAAAAACAACCACACTGTAATTTTTTTTGCTTTTGTCATCCCCCCCCTTGAATTTTTTAGTCCCGTCATCTTGGACCCGTCTACCCCTGTCCGGGGAAGTGATCGAACCCATCCGTGGGGTCAGCCTAGCCATCCAGGGCCGTCCAGGGACCCGTCAACAGAACAGATCAAGAAGAGGCCCGTCCCAACTGTACCAAATCTCGCCAAACCCTTCGTGGCATGGGCAAGTTTGGAATTGCACCAGGAGTGGCAAGGCGCCAATCCTCATTACCAGTCGGTCGATTCACTCCAGGCACAAACGAACTCGACTTTTTGGCATAATTTTGCTGCCGCAGAATCGCACTTTAACATCTGTTTACCTAACCCCGACCAATTTTCCCTCAGCATACAAGGTCGGCACAGCGGGCACACAAACTACATAACACAACCAAGCCGCACCTGCCCTCGACTACATCCTTCAGCCGCCAAACATATACACACCACTACTGCTTCACTTCACACACAATGGACAATATCGAAAAGCAGCCTTCAGGGGTATCCTTCCCTGCTGGCCTTGACGACTTCCGCGCTGCCAGGGATCGGTGCGCTCATGCCTGTAGACGCTTCAACAGCATGCCTGAAGATGCTACACCAGATGTTCGAACAAGCCTCTTTCTCGAGTGAGTCTACAGAGATGCACCACGATCTTGATCGTCACAGTGAACTGACACGTTCGATAGCATCATCCGACCGGCTCGGAACAGGAAAGAAGATGGCGCTATTACACATGACATGACTTTCCGCGACCCAACCCTCAAGGCTCTCACTCCCTTTGTCAAGCCCCCCTTTTTCGTCGACTATGGATTGCGTCTTCGGGTAGGAGGCTCGACCTTTATCAATCGAGGGTGCTTCATCATGGACACACCCGTAGCCGACGTAACCATTGGCGAGAACTGCAACATTGGTCCTCACTGTACACTCGTGAGCGTCGGCCATCCAATTCACCCTGAGGCTCGGGAGTCTCAAAGAAGCAGCATTGGAAAGCCCATTGCCATTGGCGACGGTGTGTGGATCGGGGCCAACGTTACCATCTTGTGAGTTTCTTCTTCCCCCTTTTTTGTGGAGACGGTTCTCATCTCCCTTTGTTTACTTTCCCCCCTGCATCGGACCCACCCCCTTTTCCATCCTTCCAAGGTTTCCCCTACTAACATCAGCCCCTTTCCACAGAGGCGGCGTAACAATCGGCGACGGAGCCGTCATCGGTGCCGGCAGCGTAGTAACAAAATCGGTACCGCCTCTCAACCTCGCCATCGGCGTTCCCGCCCGCTTCCGCCCACTCGCCGATGTCCCCCGAAAGGTCGACGCCGGCTCAACCGTCGACTCCCTCAAAGAAGCTCTTGCCTGCGGTCGCTCCTTCTCATCACCAATCTCGCAACCTTCATTCAACCACACAAACCAATTAACCCAATCCCAAGCCGAAGAACTCGATCGCCTCGCCAAACTCTGCGTCAACCCAGCCCTCATGCGCGCCGCCACCAACGAATCGCATTACCACTTTTCGAGTCATCAATCGATGCTCACCGAACTCCGCTATACCGCCGGTGCGCAGCAACTGAAACTCCGAAAGACGGAAACCATCAGCCCGAGCCATATGCCCCGCGTGGACACGACGCAGTTGGCGTGGCAGCAGTCACAATGCATCGGTGGCTCAAAGGAAATTGGTTCAGTGGGAGTGGGAGCTGGATCAGGAACGGGAAGGAGGAGGGTGTCGAGGATCGTGAGGGCCGAATTGACGGCTATTGCGACGGTCACGCTTGTTGCACTGCTCTTGATTGTGGGCATCTTCTTTGCGGGAGTACTGTTGGGGGCGAAGAGGATCACGATTGTGGTGGATGCAGGGCCGGAGGAGTTGAGGAAGTTTGGGGTTGGGGGTGTGAATTTGGTTAGGGGGCTCTAAGGATGACATCGTCGACGTCATGCCCAGGGACTGGAGTCAGCAGCTGTCTGATGATCTGACTCTCGTGGGAGAGGCGGAAGTGGTGGCTGTGGTCGCATTTCGAGGCGTTTGACTGGGTTTGGTTTTCTTCGGATTGTTTTCAGCGCGGGCTGTTGGTTGCATATACCCATTGGTTCAGGTTTCTTTTTCCAGGAAGAATCGGAGAAGTACGCGACATGGCATCCAAGGTGGTTGGGTGGGAGTAGTTGCATTTCTGGTGTTGGTTTCTTTTGGTTCTCTTGTCTATCTGCCCTTCTGTCACTCCTTCTTTTGTCTTACTACACCGTTCTAATACTTGGGTCATTTGTTTCCTTACTATCATCTGTAATATCATCGGAGCCGAAGGGGTCAAGAGGAAGACAAAGGGGAGAAAAGTGGGAGCCACAGGTTTGGGTCATACGGCGACGGCGACGGGCGGACGGACGGAGTTTATGGCATGGGCGGGCCTCAAATGCTGCTGAGCGGCAAAACAACGAAACATGGAAGGGAACAACATGGAGGCGTCGATCATCGTTTTGGAAAAGAATATACCCCCTCATGGCGAATGGCAACTGGGTTGCTGTTTTGCTTGGACGTGTGCGATTACTTGCTTTGTTTTTTTTTCATAGGATATGTACTTTTAGTCTTAATCACATTCGTTTCTGGTTGGCGGTACCTTTTTTCTCTTACACACCGTTGATTCTGTCCTGGTGTCTGATGGGGTTGTTTCTTTGCTACTGCTCACGAATTTGTCTTTCGTGGAAGATGATGTGACAAGGGCTGTAATCAGGGCTTGGAACAGTAGTTCAATTCAGCTAATAAACTAYTTTGGTCTCGAAGGCCTTGTTGATCCCTTCAACCTTCAAACAAAGGCTAGGTTTCAAGGCCTTCTTTATACCAAAGAGGCTTGGTACGTACTGAGGTACGCACCGAGCCTTGTTGCCTAATGCCTCAAGGTATCTATCTAGCGGTCTTCATCAAACAAAGGCTAGGTTTCAAGGCCTTCTTTATACCAAAGAGGCTTGGTACGTACTGAGGTACGCACCGAGCCTTGTTGCCTAATGCCTCAAGGTATCTATCTAGCGGTCTTCATACATGTGGACCTTYCTGAGTGCTTCCAACCATTCTCCTTCTTYCTTCTGGCGCCGGCCTTCGTTCGGTYGCCCTCATGATGATGCTYATGTCACAGGATTAGACCTCTGTGACTGTCGTACGTGATTGCTGTCATGGCTCACCACCATGTACTATTCACATGCTTGTGCAGGCTGCAGCTGCTTCTGAAGCAGCTGCAGCGGCACTCATAAGGCYGACGTCAAGCGTTGGGGTTCTGTTAGCCTTGGAAACCCTAACCCAGAACTGTGGGCAAATGTCCGTGTGACAGATGACGACCAAGGGCCACCTTGGTGGTCGTCTCTCAGTACGCCATTATGTGCAGAACAAAGGATTCCAGGACTTGATCACGACGAGAGGTCGGTATCGCAGAACTCCCCGGGAAAAGCGACAAGTTCGAATTTTGGTCTCCATGCTGGCGTTAGGGTCGTCGTTGTCTCGACCGCCGGACTGCCCACTAAGTGTACTGGAGCTTGCTCCATGTTCACCGGGACCGCCCAATCCGGTGCCACCGGTCTTGGTCCTATGGCCGCGGAACTTCTCCCAGAATTTCCAGGGTCCGTCCAAAATAGTTGCGAAAAGCCTCTCCCCACGTCGGGTATGCTTGGTCCGGTATCGAGCTTCTCCATCTACAGCGGCGTCGCCATTCCAGGACAATGAAGTCCATGCGCGAGATGCCTCGTCCTTGCTGGTTAGGGGCAATTTGTCGGCGGTGTTTAGGCCCTTGATTTCGCGGGTCTTCGCGATAGCGGCGTTAATGTTGGTCCTAAGGTTTCCGCATCCATCGGCCTTTCTGGATTGTTGGAAATGAACGTAAAACAATCATCCAGAACGCGGATCTTGTCGTACCCCTGTCTCATGAGGCGGATCTGCTCCTGCATGTTGACGGACATTGCATTAACCGTTTGGTGTAGGTTGTCCACTGTTTCCTCAGAGGCAGTCTTTCGCCTCTTGTTCTGATCGTTCGCATTGTCGTCAGTGTCTGTGCGTCCAGGTCGGACCGGGATGATTGGAATTTGTTGGTTTTTGGACTTCAAGTCGTTCAGTGCGTCGTTCTGGATGCGACGCAAGTCCTCGAACTCTCTGTGCAGGCACCCCGTCTCCCGCATGTAAACTGCGACGACGTGTTACGATCCAATCAGGGATCACTTATGTAAGCTAGATTCAGATGGAACCAACTGTTGAAGCACATGAGTGGGCACAGGGAATTTGGGGCAGAGGGTCGGCAAGAGAATTCCTTGATTGATTGACTTAAAGAGCTTCAGGAGAGTGGGTGAAAGATGAGAGGGAGACCCTCGATATATATGTACATGACTGAGGTCCATATGTGGATCGACTGCCGAGACGGTAGTCTGTTTCAACACCAACCGACCAATCAGGTTGGACCCGAGATGAATGTTCGGGTCCACGGGTCCAGTATATCGGGTCCATGAAGGCCGGTATATAAAGACGGCCTGCCCAGGCCTCTTTATATACTGGCTCTTCGGCAAGCAACCAACTGATACAATCAACCAGTAGCTTTTGGCTACTACTACCGTTGCTACTCTTTGTTCACAGCGATATACTCCTGTGCTTGTAACGGTTCGTCACACGACGCTATACGTTTTAAGCTTCAACTCATCTCTGGTGATTGGAGGGATCGTAGGAGAAGGCTTGTGGTGATTGTACAGATTGACTGCCTCGGTAGCGATCAGGTTCGCAATCTCAGAAAACGCGAGCTGGCAGAGCTCCGTCAGCTGGAGGACGTATCAACACGGATATAGTCCCTGTAGTGATAATTCGAAAAAGTGCCTATTGCTGAGAAACTCGCTGCTGCGGAGGAGCAGATTATCTGCCTCAGTTACTAGCATTAGATCCTAAAATCCCAGGTCGATGCTGTTATAAGAGAAACTTTCTGGATACCTCTAGTCAGAACCAGAGCAGATCCCAGTGACAGCCTAGGCATCACAGTTCGGAAGAGCACGGCTGCAATTTATTAAAGACCTTAAGTAAAAGTATTGGCCAGTCAAATTGCTAGACTCCCAATTATTTCCCAAGCTCGCTCTGCCTTTAGAGGTTTTGTCCAGTCAATAAACGTCGTTGTCTTGGTGCAAAAAAAAAAAGATGTCAGGCTGATATAGTGAAGTGTCTGGAGGGAATAGTTTCAGGTCTAGTAATATCGGATTAAGATATCAAACTACATCGGATTAAATGCCAGGATACCAGGGTACCTATTGTGACAAACCGTTACAAGCACAGGAGTATATCGCTGGGAATAAGAACAAGAGCAACAGTTGCAGTAGCCAAAAGGTACTGATCGATTGTGATAGCTATTGCTTGCTGAAGAGCCAGTATCTAAAGATGTCACACGGACATTTGCCCACAGTCCAGGGTTAGGGTTGTCAAGGCTCAGCGCGAAGGCCGGCGCCAGAAGGACGAAGGAGAATGGTCGAAGACCCACTTGTATGGAGAATGCTAGATTGATGCCTTGTGGCCTCAGGCCACAAGGCTCTGTACGCACCGAGCTTCTTTGGCATAAGGAGGCCTTGAAACCGAACCTTCCTCTGGAGGTTGAAGGGATCAACAAGGCCTTCGAGACCAAAGAAGATTATCAGCTGAATTGAACTATTGTTCCAAGCCCAGAATACTGCCCTTGTCACAAAAGAGGCCTGGGAAGGCCATCTTTATATACTGGATCCGTGGACCTAAATCTTCATATCGGATCCTCGGGGACCCGAGCCATGGACCTCTCCCTTCGGGTCTTCTCCCTTCAGGTCCTCCCTTCTGATCCTCTCCCTTCGGATCCTCCCTTCGTGTCCAACCTGGTTGGTCTGTTGGTTCTATCTGATCTAGCTTACAAAAGTAATCCCTGATTGGATCGTAACACCTATATATCGGATCAGATGTGAGATTGGGTACAGGTACTAAGGTATATATTGTTCGAGGTGTCCCGTGTCACGTGCGGCTGGCTGTGGCTCCACCTCCAGACTTGCACAGTCTGACCACACACAATGCATCACCATCATTGATTCGTTCGTGGTCGTTCACCCTATTCACAGGTTATGAGCCCTCTCGACGCAACAATCGTCAACCCTTAATCGCGCCAGCGATACCCTCTCCTTCTCGACGCCGCCAGCGACCGACAGAAACCCCAGCATTGCCCTCGACGTTGTATCGCGACCGACAAGGCAAACCCCCCAGATATTTAACCTCGACGTTGCATCGCGACCGACAGGCTACCCCTCGAGTGACGTCGCAAGCGACCGACCTCATTCAAGCAATCTCAGTAATCGCTACAGGACTGCGATCGAACTCCCCCCCCCCAACGTCTCGTCATCGTCGTCAAGTCAACCAAGACGACCGACTTCCTGAGAACCATTCACGGCCCGTCAAGTACACCGGCCAACACCCCTCTACCTTTCCTTCTGTCAATGACTAAACAACGACTACACGATGGGCGAGATATCTTCCCTCATCCCTCTCAAGGGCGAGTCCAACGTTGCCAACTGGAACCGCGCCTTGCGTTGTGAGCTCGCATGCGCCGACCTTGTTGGGTATGTCACCAAAGACGTCACTGAGCTAGACAAGGTCAAGAAACCCGATGAGCACAAGATCTGGCGTACCGACAGAGCCAAGGCTATGAAGATCATTCAAGCCACCCTCAAGGATGACAAGGTTATGACTACCCTCAGTATCAACGGCTGGGACCAAGACAGCACCGACCCCAAGTATCTCTACGATCTTATTCGCAAGACCGTTGGCAAGGTTACCAACGAGGCTCGCGCGGATATCCTCGAGGAGTACACCTCCCTTCGTCGCGCCAACTTCGATTCCATGGCCTCTTTCCTTGTTCGCTATGATCTTCTGCGCAAGCGCGTCGCTGAGTGTGGCCTTAAAATCGACGAGAAGGTTGAAGTCCTCAACCTCTACAACATGGTCAAACGCCAGTACACTGTCGATGCCAAGTTCTGGGCAGCAGAGATGGCCAAAGACAAGCTCACTACCCTTCAACTCCTTTCTCATTTGTCAACCCTTGGCAACACAGAGGCTCGCATGACTAACCTTACCGTTCAAGTCAAGAAGACAACCTCCACTGCCAGCACTAACGATAAGAAGGATTCAAACAACAAGGACGACAAGGACCGTAAGAATCACAAGCAGGTTACCTGCTCTGACTGCGGCCAGTCCATGCGTCACGACTTCAAGCACTTCCCTTGCGGTCATCATCGCAACCCTCGTACAGCTGACTGCTGGTGGTGTGACCCTGATAAGGCTCCCGCCAACTGGAGCAGGAAGAAGGAGGCTATCGAGAAAAAGGCCAACAGCAACTCTGGCACTACCGCGACGATTGGAGCGACCAACACGAGTTTGACCACCCCTGGCGCTACCGGCTCTGCTTTGTTCTTTGGCAACTTTGACATTGGAGGCCTGTCACACGGACATTGACCGCAGTCCAGGGTTAGGGTTGCAAGGATCAGCAGAACCTCAAACACGGGTCCTCGCCACCCAGGGAAGCAACCACAGCCAAAGGGTGACCGAACGAAGGCTGGTGTCAGAAGTAAGAAGGATAATGGTTGAAAGCACTCAGGGACATCCACATGTATGAAGACCGCTTGGGAGATCCCTTGAAGCCTCAGACAACAAGGCTCGGTACGTACTTCAGTACGTACCAAACCTCTTTGGCATAAGAAGGCCTTGAAGCCCAGCCTCTGGTTGAAGGATGAAAGGATCAACAAGGCCTTCGAGACCAAAGTAGTTTATCAGCNAGTACGTACCAAACCTCTTTGGCATAAGAAGGCCTTGAAGCCCAGCCTCTGGTTGAAGGATGAAAGGATCAACAAGGCCTTCGAGACCAAAGTAGTTTATCAGCTGAATTGAACTACTGTTCCAAGCCCTGATTACAGCCCTTGTCACAAGGCCATACTTTTGCTCACTTCCAGAAGGATTTTCATTAGAGCCCACAGCGAAATCAAATCACGTTGACTCATACCAATTGCAGCATTCAACGTGTGATATCACTGAAGTCCAACAGGCTCCTGAGGCAACAAACCCCATGAAAAACTTGGTAGTTTACGACTCTGGTTGGGGCTCCAATACCTTCAACCACGTTATATGGTTTACAGACCTTCAACCCCTCTCAGAACCAGCTAAGCATACTATCGGCGATGGCACGGTTACCCTATCATATCATATTGGCACAGTCGAGTTGACGATGCCAACCACTGCGAATGTCAACGTTCGAGTCCGTATCAAAGATGTCATTTACTCCCCTTCAACTCCAGCCAACTTGCTGTCAACCAAAGCCCTTTTGGAAAACGGCTTGAACTGGGTCATGAAGACCAACCAGATTAACCTACAGAAGTATACCATCCAGTGTGACTAGGTCAATGAACTGGTGGTCTTGCCAGTTATACAGCCTTACAATTTCGACCAGTCAAGGATCGAGACCAAGAACGTTTTGCTGGCATCTATCAACTATTCAACAATGCACAAGAGAATGATGCACGCAGGCAAAGAGCAGGTTATAAAGGCTTGCCAGGAAGCAGGTATTACTCTCAGCAACACCCAAGATCACTTCTGTGATGGCTGTATGAGAGCAAAGGCTACAGATACAATGCCCAAGCACGCTCACACCGTCACAACAATTACCCCAGTCCAGTTCATCCGTGGAGACATCATTCAGCACAACCACCCGAACCATCTAGGACAACAATACTGTGTCCACTTCATTTGTGAAGCCTCTGGTCATCACTGGGTTGACTTCTGTACAACCAAGGGCGAGGCATTTACAAAACTGAAGCAGTTCAAGAAATGGATTGAGCTCCAGACAGGTCTTAAAGTCAAAATCGTTGGACTCGACGGCGGCCCAGAATGGGGTCTCCCAACCAAGGAGTTTCAGAACAGTCAATTGCATAGATGGGCCAGCGAAGAGGGCATTCAAATCTACAAGACTACTGCCCATACCCCATGGATGAATGGTAAATCAGAAAGAGCTGGAGCAATCATCATGGAGCGCTCTAGAGCCCTCATGATCGACCTCAATATCCCACCCCATCTCTGGTCTTTCGTTGTTCAAAGCGTCGTTACTGTGATGAATCTGATGCCCTCAAAGGCAAACCCAGAAGGTTCATTTGCCGTGGTCTCTGGTTGTTGAGATTGTTCTATTGAAAGCGGGTCTGGAGACTCTGACAGCGGCCTTTGAGCTCGTTGTCTTTGAGCTGGTGTGGGGGTATCGAGCTGGAGTCTGGCGATCTCGAGGGACAAGTCGGGTCGTCTAGTCTTGACAGTGACAACGGTCTGGGGAGCAGGGGCTTCTTGATCTTGAGGGGAAGGGGTGGAACGAGACGTGTCTGCGGCACCAGCGTGCTCATCAGGAGCAGTATCTCCTTCATCTGCAGTCTCGAACCCATCAAATGATTCATCAAATGCTCCTTGTATGGGATCCTCCTCGGCCAGGTTGTCGAGGTCAACAAAGTCCTCCTCTTGCTCCATTGATCGTATCGGTTCGTTGGAGGAGTCGGGAAGGGGTTCTAGAGACGACGGTCCCGGTTCTGGAGATCTCGTAGCTTCTGGAGTAAGGTAGTGAGTCGGCGGGAGCTTGAGGACCATGTCCTTCTTCTCTGTAGTGGGGTTAAACTTGTCAGTGATCTGTTTAGATGGGGTTGGGGAATCTACCAGCGCGCGGGTTCCAGTAACGTTGATCCAGTACTGGATTCCACTGTCAGCAACATCTTTGATCTCCTGAACGGTTTGATCACTAAAGACAACGGCATGCTGTAGAGCTTCCTCCTCTGGGGATTCTGGTTGATCTGTCTCGACGAACTTCACGGCACTGGCTCGAATAATCTGGCCGGTTTCAGGGTCCCAGATCCAGTAGATACGGCCATGGGCATCATCGTATCCGATCAGACGACCAGGGCGGCTTCGTTCCTCGAACTTATCGCCTTTGGTACGTTTCTGGGGTTTGATGTAATAGTACGCGGTGCAGAAGTGCGCAGGTGCTTGATCCAGGGCTTGATCTCGCCTTTGGGGTAACCGGGAATAGCTCTGCAGAACAACTCATGTGGGCTTTTGCCAGCTGAGCCAGAGCAGACACAAGGAAGCCAACCCTCTGAGGAACCCGCTCCGACAGTACCTCCAGAGGTACGCGAAGGCAGACCTCGTCGCTCAGTGGCCAAGCCACCCGGTTTCAAGTATGACGTTCAGCGAGCCGTTGACGGTAACAACAACGTTGTTGATACCAACCCGGAACTCCCTACCTTCTTCCATGGCATCGCGGAAGCTAGCCTTGTGACTTGCATCCCCGAATACTGCCTGACAGCCATGGAGGTACTTCATAACCTTGCTTGCGCTAAAATAGACCGTATCATCCCCAAGAACTACAACCAAGCTGTCAAACTGGCCAACTACAGATCATACTGGTTGCCAGCAATGGAGAAGCAAGTTAAGGCTCTGGAGGATGCAGGAGTCTACCATTTGGTGAAGCGAACCCCAGAAATGCACGTTTTACCTGGCAAATGGGTTTATGATGAGAAGTATAATGTCGACTTGAAGGAGTATTTGGCTCGAGCGAGATGGGTAGTCTGCGGCAACTTTGAACACGATAAATGGGATCTACAGGATATCTACGCCGCCGTCGCTAACTCGGTCAGTGTGAGGCTCTTCCTTTGCATCATGGCCATCAACGATTTCGAGTGCGAACAATACGACTTCAACACCGCTTTCTTGAATGCCCTCGTTCCCAAGGATGGCAAGAAGTATTACATTGAACAACCGACTGGCCTTGAAAAGAAGGATCGTCAAACATGGGTATGCCAGCTGGTTCGAGCCCTGTATGGACTAAAACGCAGCCCCCTCTTTTGGTTTGAGACCTTACTGCCAGTCCTGAAAGCACTGGGCTTCACACCCATAGGTGCAGATTTGTGCCTCCTGGTGAACAATACCCTGGGTGCGATTATGGTTCTTTACGTTGACGACTTCCCCATGGCAGCAGCCAACCTCAAGATTATCATCCACATCAAAGGAACCCTGGAAAAGAAGTTCAAACTAAAACATATGGTCCCATCCACTGGAAATCTAAGAAGCAGAGCCTTGTCACGACCAGTACGACAGAGGCAGAGTTCGTGAATCTGGTTCCTACAGCGAAGTCACTGGAATGGATTGGAAGCATGTTGAAAGACCTGGGTCTTGGAATCAACTGTCACACGGACATTCGACCCTAAGCCCAGAGCCGCACGGCTGGATCCAAGCCTTACCACACGGCTGGATACCTCAGGCAGTGTCACACGGACATCGCCCATAGTCCAGGGTCAGGGCGCAAGGCTTAGCAGAGCCTCAACGCTTGA
>RAOH01000874.1:0-10085 GCA_009804965.1 Neurospora sp. FGSC 26632 | reverse complement strand
GGTACGTACCAACCTTCTTTGGTATAAGAAGGCCTTAAGGCCCGACCTTCTCATGGAGGTTGAAAGGATCAACAAGGCCTTCGAGACCAAAGTAGTTTATCAGCTGAATTGAACTACTGTTCCAAGCCCATATCACTGCCCTTGTCACAATCGATGCCGCGATGGCTCGGACCGCGATGTCGATGTGGACAATTGCTGCGATCGACCCGAGTTGTAGCCTCGGGGCATGGTGTTGGGTTTGCAGCCCGGGGACTTGCATCGGGGCCGGGGATTGCGGCGGCTGTGTCAGGGGTAACGGCTTGAGAGGAAGTTTGGGCCATCTGTTACAGCAACAGCAATTCGTCGACCTCCGAACAGGTTTTCTCTCAGGGTAGCTTCTGGACCTGGACAAACGAGACGAAGACCACGCCACCATATCCGATAGAAGCGCTATCGACCCTCGCCTCCTCCTCCTCGCAGCAGCCCGCAGCGATGAGGACCTGCTCACTGGGTGATGCAAAAAACAGATCAAAAGCCAAACAATTCATCGAATCATCGCTGTAAAAACCATGCCAGGACTTTAGCGCAATCGGTGAGTGCTTCCAATGTCCGTCTTGCCTCCGGACGCGCTCTGCCCACGTAAAGGAAGCAACTGTTGGAAGAACTTCCCTAACTGAGGGATGAAATTAACTTGCTCAGCTTGGAATGCTACGGACTGTCTGGGTGGTGTGAGTGGTGTCGACAGTTGGAATGGTACGGGCGCGGGTTTGTTTCTCTGACCATTGACTGGATTCTCGGTTAGCATATTCCAACACAAAATGAGAAGGGAAGCAAACAATGAATGGAATGCGAACGGAAATCAATTTACAAGCTCCAGAAGGCGTGGTCGCCCCTGAATGCCTGCCACATGACGGCAAGGATGATGGCCATCAAAAAAAAAAAAAAAAAAAAAAAAAAAAAAAAGACGTCAGATGATGCCTGGTGATGATGATAAAGCACTCCCACTAAGAAACTGACGCTGGTTGGGCGATCACGACATGGTCATTTCCCATATCGATTCGAGCGTCACTGGGTGTATTAGGAACGTTGGGTTGTTGCCCTCGTTCATGGACACTGGGCTCGCAGTGGCGGACGGCGCCGGGTAATGTAGTGAAATTGTCTGGCGAGTCGTTCCTTGATGTTTCTGAGCCTGACGCCACTTGGTCGAGAAATACAGTGTTGTATGCTTCCCTCTTTGAGGTTCCGAGACCGCTCGATATGTTTCCCCTTCAATGCGTCTGATCGTCTTTGGTCTTCAGTCTTGGCCATGTAATTCGATGGCAATGCATCCTCGAGTGGTGTTAGGGATCTTCGAGATGTTTTGTATGCTGCCGCAACAACGCTTGTAGAATTAATGTTCCGCTGTATCTTTTTCAAAATATTTATCTAAACCACTTGTGTAACTTCATTTCTCCCGTAGTAAGGACCCTGCTTCCATAATATGTGCCATTGTCCCATGGCCCCAGAGGAATATGCGCATACAGTAAGTCTTTGGCAAGTCTCTCTGTTGGTGCGACATCTCGGCCATCGTTTGTGATGTCGTCGAGAAAAAGTTCGTTTTCAAAGTGGCCGTTCTCAAAGTAGAACTTCTCTCTCATGACAGGCCCATAGAGAAAACAAGGCAACTCGTTCGGAATCTGGATCTCTGTGATCGTCCTCCTCTGTGGCGACTAGTGCCGTGGGGAAATTTGGGTGCGCGTAGGAAAATGGTAGGTGTACCAGCGACTGGGGGTACTCTGGGCCAAAATCCATGTTGGCTTGAGGAACAACGATCACTAGGCGAATTCGACTTATGACGCTCAGCGGCCTGAGCGGGTTGAGCGGCCTGAAGCTGAGCGAGAGGCTGCGGCAGGATTGAGGCCGTGAACTGGTGTCCGTGAACACAAACGAAACAGTATCCATATCATCGAATGGATTGCTGAAGGCAGTCCTATGCCCGCCAGTCTTAAACCCGTGTTCTGGCTTTAAGCCGGACTCTTGCAATTTAGACTAATCATTATTGGTAGAAAGTATATAGCTTGATTGTGGCCAATTAGCTAGAGAAAGGTGGGTTATAGTTGGACAATTAGTCCCTTTGAAGAGCTGCTTGCAGTTTATAGTTGCGCAAATTTCCAGTCCATAAAACCTTCTCCTTAGGTAGACTCGGCGTACCATTTGCCAGTCTGCAAGACGAGGACTCCGACCAGCACCCTGGCCACGACCCAACGTGTTCAACTTCTTGTCCTCACTCATGCTTGTGCCAGGCCGGCTCAGATCTCGGGCACGGCGCCGGGTAAAAGGGCCAACCTGCCTCTAGGCTAGATGTCATGGATCTAAGGTTTCCACACGAACTTTGAGGCTTCGTGGATTGGATGGAGAAAGGTTGGAGAAGACTCATTTGCGAGGGACAACAGCACCAGATGTTGTCCAGGCTATGCCCGAAAGCACGCCCAAAGACGCGTTGAACCGCATCTTCCAGTCTTGCTAAGTCGGATCTGATGAAACGATAGACAAAGAAAAATCAATCCAAATCAATGAAGCAAAGAATGAATGATGATGGATCGAGAGAACGGCAAGGTAGAGAGAGATCGACGGCCATATCCCCTTAGAGAGACGGAAGAATGGCCTATGATTGTTGAACCTCTCGGTTCCTTCGAATGACCGGAAACGGTCCGCGCGCTTCTTGTTTTGGGCACCCCTAGTCGGCATTTTCAGGGCCAAAGAGACTATGGAGAACGAATGAAGTAAAAAGATGGTGAGTAGGTAAATCTTGGATTAGACTGTTGCGCAAGTTCGCGAGAGGGGTAACACCAATGTGATTGCCGACAGAGTGTTTTTTGTCAGTTGCTTAAGCAGTTGACCGTAAACGTATCTTGTCGTCTCTCCGAGGGTCTCGTTGACATATTGGACAAGGCGGCGGCTGCGTAGTTCGACGATGCATTTTTCGTAGTTGATGCAATTAGCTTGTCGGGGCTCGAGGAAGTGTCAAGTCAGCACAGAAGTACACTTAGATCGATGGATGATATCTCAAGCTAGACTTGTGACATCTTGAAAAAAAAGGGTGGAACTGCTCAGCATCAGGACGGTGGATGAGTCGCTGGGTGATGGTTTGGTGAGAAGGCTCCGAGCTAATGACAGTTAAAGTTGAGCTGCTCAGCATCAAGACAGTGGACGATTCGGAGGACAAGGTGGGTGCAACAGCACTGGCAGAGATATAGCTGGTCGAAGGCTCGGTACAAGTGGTGTCAATTAAGTATTATGTACGTCGGCCACATAGTAGTGGCGACAGAGGGACCAAAGCTCGGATCGCGAGATCGATGTGGACAATCGCTGCGATCGACCCGAGTTGTAGACGGGTTTGCAGCCCCGGAGACTTGCATCAGGGCCGGGGATTGCGGCGGCTGTGTCAGGGGTAACAGCGGGACCTCTTCGGATGGCTTGAGAGGAAGTTTGGGCCATCCGTTACAGCAGCAGTAATCGCGGGATATCGACAACCTTGCGGATCATCTCGTCGAGACTGATGTCACCGTTCTTCGCGGAATGAATCACCCCCACCTGGGACGACTGGTCATGCTCAACCGAACAACCTCCCTTGGAACGGGAGCCAAGCAACTGACAATGGTCGGTCTCATCTGACAGGCCGTGAATATTATGCGCCAAACTGAATCCAACCGAAACTTCGCACAGATCTTCGAGGTGATCACAGGCTGTTGTTGAGCTGGGAGTTGTCGTTTGGCAGGACGATACAAGTGTACTCGTACTCGTGTAAGTGACTGTCGGCGCCATTGTAAGGGGGCTAGTAGTGAGTTGTCGGGAGAGTGGAGCGAAAGGGCATTTGTTTTCTTCGAGCGCTCCTTCGCTGCCGGACGACCTCAGATCAAAAACTCTTTTGGCCACATAGAAGCTGAGAGTTAAAGGCGTGCAGAAAAATCTTGGGCTGTTGCATTCGATTCCGCCAGAGATGTCGGTGTTGCTGTGGATCTTGAGTGCGCCTCGGGTTGTGAGAGAAGCGAGAGAGAAATCTGTGACGGGAAACGTCCCAAGAGAAGGTTCGAGGGGATCCAGTAGATCAGAATTTGTCGGCGATTCTTGGTGGACATCATGATGGTGGATATGTTGGGGCCGATGAGTAGGTAGTTGGGGCCGATAAGTAGTCCAATAGACCATGGCCATCATCGGTTGAGGCTCGGGCTTGCGACGGGATCACGGGGCGCCAGGGCAACTCGCAATGTTCTCTGGTGAAGGCATGAGTTAGACAGCTGAAGGACGGAGAGAGCAACGTGGAGAGAGTGTGGAGGGAAACGAGAGAGACTTACGGTACGCAGAAAAAGAAAACAACGCTGATGCTCTAAAGCTTCGCTAAGAACCCGAAAGGGGTCCCTAAAACATGGCGGCATTGGTTGCCTCCATACATAACGTGAAGGCCGGCCACGCCCTGTGCAACTGTTAGTAATAGGTTTCCTACCCTGGGGATAACATTGACCTACTCATTCACAACTTGGGGCCGATGAGTATTGCGGGTGGCATTGTCGGTAGACCTCTTCGATATCCCGTGAGAGACGGAGGAATGGCCTCTGATTGTTGAAACTCTCGGTTCCTTCGAATGACCGGAAATGATCTGCTTCCTTAGCGTAATGGTGACCGGAGGTCCATGGAGCCCGCCACCCATCCCACGGCCCCGCCCCGTGGGCCGAGATGGTAGTAACGAGAGCGTAGGTTGCGTTCTTCTTCAAGAAAATAACGGGATGTCCACAAGGACCCTCCATATAATGTGCTGGGTTCAGGCGTTGAAGCATGGCTTTTGCGCCCTTGCTAAATTGGAACCATTTGAGGAGAAAGGCGACATCGCCAGGTAGGAGTGCTTCTGCCCACATCGTCTCATCGGGGGCGGCCGTTCTCCCAATCATATATTAAAGCATTGTCGCTGGTGATCGATGGATGATATCTCAAGCTGGACTTGTGACATGTTGGGAAAAGAAGATCGGTATGGAGATGAGTTGTTGTTGTAGCAGGTATGAGAGTAATGGAAGCCGGCGTTTCTTCCTGGGCGAGACGATAGGCAGCAATCTGTCGAACGCGCTCATCGTTCTCCTTGCGCCATTGCTGGCGCCTCTCTCTCTCTCTCCGAAAGCGTGGAGATGTCTGAGTTCGAACCAGATCCGCGCCTTGCGACGCGCGCTTTCAGCTCCTTCTTGATAATAGGAATTGGGCTGTTGAACAAGGAGTGATCCATGCCCGGACCCCAATGTTTTTGTTTTTTTTGTTTTCTCGAAATGTAGGAGCATTAAAGCTCCGTTTCTTATTATGAACCGTCCATCATTCTTCAAGTCTCTTTGCACTCCTTTCTTCAGTCCTCTCGTGTCAGAGGAGAGGCCCTCCTTGAGATGGGTCTTCATCTTTGAAGTAACGTACTAGAGAATACCGATAGGACTCGGAGTTGATGAAGCCATTCTAGTGAAGATGCGCGTCGGGTGTTATGTTTTACTTCAGAATGAATAAAGGCGTGGCTACAGGCTTTCGGTATATTTGAGCCAGAGCCTGAGCCGGTTGATGTTTTTGCTGAATGGCCATTGCTTCTGGGAGTCTTTGATCTTCGAAACTCTGGGGAAATTCTTCTTCACGACGTTGGCGTCTTTATACCTAGAGGCATCTTTGCTGACTGTCTTCGTAGCGGGAAATTTCTCTGGCAGCAGCTTGACGTCTTGACACGTATACCTCACCCTAGAGATGCGTCTCTTGTTCGGGGATCGATGGAACCTCGGGGAACCAGTCGATGACCTTGTAGAACAGTGATGTAGCGAGTCTGGCCAGCGAACCGAACGGCCTGATTGTCGAAAGAGAAAGTGTGCCTGCGACGAACTCGACAATGATGATGATAGTACCGAAGATGTGCTGGTCCAGACACATGACTGCGGCCTTCCAAGCCGGCCACAAGGTGACGTCGAAAAGCTCGAGGCAGTGCGCAGCCGATGTGTACGAGAGTAACTAGCAAGAGGACCCTCATGAGGAAGGTGCAGAGTGGTGACTAACTCCTTCTTGCTTGTGTTGTGCATTTTGATGCAGTACTGGAAAGTCCAGTCCGAAGAGCGGAAATTGGAACAAATAGTCGACGACTCAATGTTCATGTTGTTGTGATGAGAGAGAATCGAATGACGAGTGTGTCGTCAGTTCGGCGGTTGACTCTGGGCTGTCCATTTCCCCGGTGCTTTGAAGTCTCTTTTTCGTTGTCATGGTCCAATCGACCTGCCCTAAAGCTGTAGGCCCCATTATATGTTGCAGCGTGGCTATTATGAAAGCTTGAACTCCTCCTGACGAGTGGGCTGGAAGATCGCAGTGTTACTTGTCGGGGCTGGAATCGCCGCTGGAGGAGAAGGATGTTGCTGAGTCGTGATCGATGTTTGCTTGTTCCCCCGATTGTCGAACTGGCCTGGGCCACGTCGCTTGCCCATCTAGAGTCTTTGCCAGTTATTTGCAAAGCTAGATTTTGGCGACTCATCAGAGGGAATACTCATGCATAACAACCTGCAGACAGCCAGTCTGCGGCATATGACGACCGAGGAATTGGCATAGACATTTCCGAGTATCCAGTCAAGTGGCATCGTTTCCTTCAAAGCCACATCATTCCCTGTCTAGGAGAAGTAGTCATAGATCTTTGTGGTTCTGTAGTAATTCGTGCCGGGCGGGTGATCAGCATCCTCAAATTTGCAGTAAGGATTGGTGCAGACACCATCCTTGACGTTGGGGTACTGTGATTGATTTCGTTCAGCACATATCCAAAACACAAGGTATGATAAGTGAAACTCACATGATGTCCATAAATATAGTCTTCAATATCGCAATCCTGGCCGCTAGTGCAAGGGTTCAAGCGGGCCAAGAAGGCAATAGCGTCAATCTTTGGTAGGCTTATACTTGTATTCGAAGCAGCAGGCGTCGCCCTTTGAGCAAGGACCCCTCAGATAATGATTGTTGCATAGTTTATTATTGTCCTTCCTTTTCTTGATACTTTCCAGAGCAGCTGGGGAAACCTTGATAGGAGGATCCAGTGAGGATTGGTGCAGACACCATCCTTGACGTTGGGGCACTGTGATTGATTCGACGACGATGGCGATGTAACCAGCTAGGAAAGAAAGAAGCGTTTTCTACATAGGGGGAAACATGGCCTGGCCTGGCCTGGCCAAGTCCAATGTCCAGAATACCGGCCACACTCACAGGTAGCACAAACTAATGTGAAGGGTGAATGTCCAGAGAACCCTCATGAGGAACCTGAAGGGACTGAGCGGATGGTCCGTGCTAGCTGTAGGAGTGTCTTGCTCTTCTCGGGTAATCGGTTTTCTCTGAAGACGCGTCGGCGGTCGGCGTAATTGCTCCCGGCCTTGTGATTCAGAGGAAGCGGCTCGGGGAGGACAAGCTCGTTCATGCTTGTTGTGTGCATTTCGGGTGAAATGTGTTTGCACATTGAGCGGTGATGCAGGCTGTGTTTGCGATTACCAGAGAGAACAAAGAAATGTGGTTTGAAAGCTTTGGTGCGATCGTTCTGCCTTGGAGAATGCAGAGAGCGTCAATCCAGATGTATTCACACCCCAGAGCTCGGGTGAGGTCAATCGCAATCGCGGAATAACAGGTATGGGATGTCATTTGGAAAGATTGCCGCGAGATGTTGTCGAATATTTGTCAACAGAGTTTTGACAAGTGAAGATAGCCGCTTCGTTGCTGCCCCACCAGGTATGGCTCAGAGTTGCGTATTTGACAGGTATGTCGCCGCTGACATGTGGCCCGCGTTCAACTAACCGGAAGATGCCTGTTATATCGATGGAGCCTTGAAGATGACTATGCGGCGGCGAAGTGAAACCAAAGAAGAATGCACGGCAAAGGATGGTTGAACCTTCGCTCGTCTTTGATGTGTGCTCACGTTGCTGATCGTGGGTGCAACCTCTGGAGAGGCATAGATGAGGAGCAAGAGGCCAGTCATTTGTTGAGAGTTTCTGATGGTTTGTTGAATAAATGGCTCGTATATCCCAGCGTCGCCAATACCGAGAAGCTTCAAGAGGGCGGTCCATCTGGGCAAAACTGGTCAGCTTTCCATTGGAACATGGCTATAGAGTGAAGCTGACTTACGTCTGGATGGAAGGGCCAAGTGATGTGCCAGCAGTCTTGAAGACCATGTCGGTCTTTACCACCAGGTCATGCCGTCCAGTTCATCCATGCAATCCGCCGTTAGGGTGCAGTGAGGGTGATGACATTGTCGTTTAGCCAGGCTCCAGCTCATGTCAGCTCGCCTCGGAAGAGACTCAGAGCCGGCCGAGGTGTCCTGCTGCATTCAGACGGTTTGTTTAGAACTCGTTCAGGATCTTTGGAGACATCGGGAGGAGGTTGAACTTACAGGTCAAGCTCATGATCTTGGACGATGATTTGGAGCGGAGAGAAACAATGCAACTGCATTAGCTGAGGGTGTCCCAGTTCCTGGCGTCGCTGCTTTCCCTGCCCGGAAGACTCCGGATTGGAGTGTCGACATGTCGGCGCTACCAGGGTGATGCAAAGGTGTGGAGAAAGAGGGTAATGCAATGTGGGAAACCAGTGAAGATAGCTCGAAGCACGAGGCATTCATGTCGATGAAGGAGCTGAAGCAAAGCTGGAGAGAGAAGTTGAAGAGAAGTCAACGAGAGAAGTCGAATCTAGGCAAAAGACATTGCTGAGAATGGTTGTGCCAGATGTTGAAGAGAATGGAAGTGGAGAGGAAAGAAGTTGAGAAGTGTGCTGATGATGGAGAGAGAAAAAGAAGAGGGAAAACAGGTCAGGGGAGGGGATGTTTTATATCCTTCTGGACGCTCCCAGGACCCCTCATCACATGCTCGGAATTCCTCGAAAGTTTTCTGCACCTTCTCTGCGCTTCATGCGTATCGTTACTGCATATGCACAAGTTGCTTCTGCTTGTGAGAGTCGGTACCCTGTTCTCATGGAATCGCGGAGATAAACCGAGCAGCTATGAACAACGAAACGTGGGATATTGCGATGGTTGAAGAAGGGACATGGCAAACCATGGCTGTAAGCCCGGAGAAACAGGAGAGATCTTGGTAGATGGAAGGGGGTAGGTCGAGAGCCTCTGAAGGGTAGTCTTTGACAGCTGTTGGAGAGAAGTCGTCGATGGCCGAGAGTCGAAGATGAGCCAAGGAGGGGGGAGGGACAACGGCCTGTCTCGGATTCACACAGAGCAAGAGAGCTCTTTGGTGAAGAAACGTCCTTTCACTGAAAACAATCAGCAGGTAGTCATCGACGGTTGAAGACTGATGAAGGGTCAAGAAGGGAGGCGACAGAGCTGCCCGTATCCAGTCTCCCAAAGCAGAAAAGCCCGCGTTTGCGGAAAGTCGTAGCCCAAGAACCGCTCAGGAGAAGTCGTTAATGGTCAAAGACAAAGCACATGCAAGAAAGCGCATCGTAAACCCGCCCAAATCGTTCCCCAGTTACAGACGCAAGAAGCAGGAGAAGCCATACTTATCGACGCACTCACCTCAGTTGGGGGCGGTTGAAGAGAAGTCTGGGCGTGATTCGTCTTCGATGATCGTCGATGCTCGATATCCAATGTCCAATGCCCAATGTCCGATGTCCGATGATACCCAGAAAGTGAGCAAGAAGGCGGACTGCAATCGATGTGATCGCACGAGAACAATAGAACTCCATCCAAAAAGTGCCTGAGTGCATCAAGGGGGCTTGTCTAAGGTACCTACTTCCACGCCCCCTCGGCCCCAGTGCCCCTCGGCCCCAGTGCCCCTCGGCCCCAGTGCCCCTCGGGTTCAGGAAGTACCTAGGCGTTTTCGGTTTTGGAGGTGAGGTGGTCACCAAACAGTGCAGTGACTGGTTATACCTGCGTAGTGTAAGAGCTGTACCTAGGGGGAGAAGTCGTCAGTAGCTGAGTGATGATGAGAGACGGCGGCGCGGGTGAGAAAGGACCGAAAATTAATGGCAGGATAAGCTTGTGATCATAATGTCAGGTGCTAAGGGAATGTTTCGAGGTTGCTTTTGAGTTTCCATCCGAGGCATGACTGACTCACTCACTCTGGCTTCCTGAAAGAGGACGGCATGGATGGACTTGC
>RAOH01000873.1:0-10047 GCA_009804965.1 Neurospora sp. FGSC 26632 | reverse complement strand
GATAAGGGAAACTAATATGTATAAGACAAGAAGGACCAGCAGGATTCCGAACAGGATATCAGCTCCTTGAGAGAAAGAGCAATGCCGTGTCGAGTGTCGAGCAGAGAATTTGAGAAACACCAGCTGCGGCACTCATCAGGTTACCTTGGCGCCAGATTGGCTTGTGTAAAGGGCAGTTCCATGTTGTCCACCGCAACATGACCGATAAGGAAGTACGTGGCTGTAGGGACGACAATTGCTTGCATTTGGTGACTGATTATCCATGATATGCCGTTCCCCCCTAACTTGGGCGGGACTTGTATGGGGTTATCTCGGAGCGGACAACGATAATGACGGCGACAAAGTGCCCATCTGTCCTTCCTGAGAATAGTGCCTCGGGAGCATGGCGCGGTTGAGTTGCAGCTAAGACGGCCGAACACCTGCGTCTGATATCAGATTGTCTGGCCTTATCATCTTTACGATTGAAGAACAAAATTCCTAATGGGAAAAAGGCGATAACGCATTCATGATCGACTTAAAAGTCCGTAAGTCAGGGGTACCTGCTGAGACCGGGGTGGCCACGGTGGTGGGGCAAATAACAGTAACAGTTGAGCACTGGTTGCTGTACGGGAACCAGTTTAGATGACCGGCAGCCAGAGGCCAGGAGGAAAGAGAGCCCGAGGTATCAGGTACACTTTGTTAGAGTCGCGTGCGGGCTCTGGAGACCTTGGGCTGCCGGGATCGCAAGTCATGGCACCAGTTGCCGTGGATGGAGCCCCATTACCAAATGAAAAAGGCGCGTTGCCGGAACCAGCCCTTTTTTGGGAATACATTTAACGTAATGGCCTGACGCCTGCCGAGACATGGCAGTCGAAGGCAGTCTTTCAGATGTCTGTTGTTTGACAGCTCTTTCATCGCCGAGTGTCGGTCAAGGCCACAGAAAAAGACTTGTGAACGGTTCAACCTGGATGATTTTGCATCGTGTGTCGCTGCCAAGCGACCAGAGCGGAAAGCACGGCACTTATCACCGGACTGTGAAAGCGTCCACAAGCCGGCACATTCAGTGTTGCTGACTTGCTGTGCGGCCTAGCTTGGCATCGAGTCCCACAAGCCGGGAATTTATCGTGGACGACGGTCTAAAAGTCTAAACCGTCTCGAAGCTGAAATTTTTAATAGCAGGCGATGGAACGTCAAAGTCCGATGAAAGGAGGAAAAGATGACATCAGGCTCCGCCGGACTGGTTTGTTCTGCTGCCCGGGAATGCACAAAGCTGAGGTTCCATGCCGGCGTCAGGGCACTGTCTCCCTCCCGTCGTCTCAAGCTCACGATAGCGGATAGGGACGACCCCACAGTGGGGTTCAGCTGAACTCCAGGCTTTCACAGCTTGGATCCAGGCTCTCCAGCGGTTTCCAAGTCGGGGTTACGAGCATGTGAGATGTCGTGTGATTGCACTTTTCCCGGGAACGACAGGGCACGAGACAAGCAACAAGCTGCTGGTGTTGTTTGAGGACCGCCAAAAAGTGTCAATCCAAACGGTCGGGATAATGGTTGATGCCCCCCCCACATTTGCTTATGTGCTCTCCAGGCTGAGACAATCGCCAAGCTCGCGTGCCAGAACCGAACGATAAAGCCCCCCGTTTGGAGGGATCCATTGACATGCGCCGCTTGCGTCGGTGAACGCGGGGGTATTTTTTTTTTTAAGAAGGCGGGGGAACTGGTGACGGAGTGCCTACCTCTAGAGTGCCCAGAGTGCCTAGACGGGGTTGGGTTAATATCATATCGCGACTATCGACGGCAACGGGTGACGGACCGTTTGTTCGGTGTCTTGGAACTCTTGGTTTGTTTGAAGCCTAGGTTCGCTAGGTAAACGGCTAAATCTGGTGGTAACATCTTGACGTTTAGATCTTGTATGTTGAAGCACTGAAGGTATTATAAAGAGTACAAGGAGCGGTATGTAAGATGATTGTATGATTTGACATCGATGCAAGTTGTCGGATGGCTTGATTGGTGGTGATTTCGCGGGCAGCTTGCGACTGAAGGAGGTTGTAAAGGTGGAATGTTGCGGTTGATGTTACACAAGCAGGAAGGCGGTGGAAGAAAACTCTGAATACTTGCAGCGCACATGATACTTCATGACACTGTTTTCACTCGGCAGTCGCGACCGAGATTCTTCTTTAGACCGCTCCTTCCGCCGTTGATGCACACTTGCCAATGCTAAATGGTGTGCGGGTGGTGGACCACTTCAGTTGACTGCGCTTGCAATCTCAACCATTGGATCTTTCCCATGTTGCTGGAAGACGCGGGGTAATGTCTCATGATGATGTGAGAAGCCAATCGCAGAACCGTTGGGATCGTATTGGGGAGTGGAGAGGGCCAAATTATTCCGAGCTATCTCGAGTCCGGCATCTCGGGTCAGATACCATCGACATTCTCAAGCATGATTATTGTGGATAGATGACCACAAGCATCAGTCCGAAGGAGCAAATGAAGGAAGACTGTCGAAAACTGCAAAGGGCTTTTGAAATGCCAACCTTCCATCACTTCGCCCCCTTCGGATAGTAAACCATACAAACCTCGCTATATGTCATCTTGTCTCCCTCAGCTTTGCCCTCGTCCTCACCAGAGACCATCCTCGGGGCAGGTATCTCCATCTCAAACCCATGCACAGCCTCAAACCCCAATCTCTCATACATCGGGACCGCCTCCATCGTACTCTCCACATACACCGGCAGCTTTTCATCCTCATCCTGCGTATCCACCAACTCCAACAACCGTCTCGTCAGCAAAGACCCGGCTCCACGGCCTTGGTACTTGGGGTCGATGCAGACGAATGTCAGATCTGGCATGTGATTAAAAGATGGAACGCGTTAGTACTATATAGTATAGTATACGACGTCGGTGATGTATGTTTGGTGAGCATAGGATAGGGTATCAAGGGCAGATACTTACGCCAACATCTTTTCTTGATAAACCCACTCCTCTCTTTAGCCTCCGATGCCAACCGAGCGTACTCCTCTAGATACTCACTCCTGCATCCTTCAAGCTCTTTAATCTCCCCTTCTTCCAACTTCTTCTTTTTCTTCTTCTTTTCCTCATCCCCTTCCGCGGCCTTCTGCACTTCACTGTCACCACCCTTCCCTCCCCCTCCTACCACATCATCTCCCAAAGCTTTTCCCCCAATAGGCAAAGGGGGATAATCCCACCTAATGAACCCGACCATTTTCTCGCGCTCGCCTTCAAGCCTGGCCACCCATATGCCTTCTACATCGCGATTTTGGGTCGATGTTTGGAGTGGACCACCCATCTTTTGCTGAGTGTCTCTGGCAAGAAAGCATTCGAGCGCGTATTGGCTTTTGCGTGTGGGGAATTGGGCGTGGAGGAGCGGGTTGGATTGCATGGCGAGGAGGTGGATTTGGGCTATGCGGGCTGCTTCCAACGAGGCGGAGGTGGAGGAGGGTTGGGAGATTGTGAATTTGGGTCTGGTGGACATTGTGATGGTGGTATTGGTCCTGGTAGACGAGTCAATGGTGGTTGGTGGGTTGGGTGGGAGTGTTGCGCTTGTGGTGATAGGTCGTGGTGTGAGATGATGATTGCTGAAAAGAGAAAGGACAAAACAAAACAGAGCTGAACGCAAAGTAAGACGAGACACGAGATCATGTGACGCAGTTAGTATGCTAACCTCCATTCATCATAACTGCTGGTACTGCTGCTGCCCTTGCTGTTCCTGACTCCCTATCCCAAATTCACCACTCCCCGCCCTCGCCTCCATCTCATCCGCCTCTCTCAACAGCCTACACGGCGTCTCTATCCACTCCTCCCACTCCGGCCCCAAATATGCCATATACCTCGCCAAACTTTCCAGCAAGAACCTCCCGGAATCGCCCGATATCCACACCTTCCGACACAAGTGCAGACAAACAAAGTAATACGCCAAAACCGCCAACACCTCTGGCTTCCCTTCCTCCAACATGCCCATGACCGGCTTCGTCAACATGGTGCCCCACGCCAACAACATCTGCACCTGCCTGGCCGGACTCGGCATGGCATCGAAGATGACCTGCAAATGCTGCACCGCCTGTCTCAGCCCATTCATCGTCTCCTTATCATCATCATCACCCCCAAACCTCTCCCCCAGCCGACGCAGGATATCATCGCACTCCGGCCCCGAGCCGCGCGTGTCGTACAGGCGGATGCCCATCTCAATAATCGGCTTCAGCTCGCTCTGCTTCATCTCCTCCATATGACCCTCCATGACCCCGTAGATCCCGCGGTGCAGATGCAGGTAACCCATAAAACGGGTCAGCATAGCAAGGAACTCGGCGTCTCTGTAGGACAGCGTGTCGCAGAGGGCGTGAAACCCCAGAACCGACGAAAACAAGAAAAGAGGGACGCGGTTCTCGATGCACGCGTCAAAGTGCGCCATGTCGATGCTGTTGAACAGCGTCAGGGCGTGCGTCTGCAGCTGGATGGCGTGGTGGTGGTAAAAGGCCTCGCGGTGCGGGCGCAGGACCGAGAGGTGGCGGGCGGACAGGGCCAGGATCTGGTACATCAGGTACGGCTCGCGGAGGGCGTGGTGCATGGTTAGTGAGCGGACGGTGTCGCCGAGGGGAGGGAAGGTGATGAAGATGTCGGTGGTGTAGTGGTACAGGAGCTCCATGTGCACCATGTTGACGTTGGGTGATGATTCCGAGTCTTGGTTGGGCGCTGCTGGGAAGGGAGTGACGTCCGGCATGAAGCGGCCGGGTTCGGGGCCGGGAGCCGGGATTGGAGTGGTGGCGGTGGAACCACCGTAGCCGGAGAAAGAGGCTACGGAAGCCGAGGCGGAGGAAGGTGGAGTTGCGGCGACCGAGAGGGAATCGGCCGGGGACCTTGAAAGGTCATCGCTGCCGGTGCTGGTACCGGGTAGAATGGGGTAGGAACATTCTCTCTCAACGGTCTGGCAGTTGATGCATCGCGGTCGTGTTTCGTCGCACTGTCAAGAGTGTTAACCACTGTGTGATTTATCTTAAGAGTTTGTAAGCGGGGGCTACTTACCTTGATGTGCCGTCTCTTGCATTCGAGACACCCCTTTCGGGATTTTCGATGACTTCTCCGCATCATGGGTTGAGTGAGGGATGGGTAGTGTAAGTAAGGTTACTAAAATGGTAGGCTGCTGGGCGGAAAGGGGTTCCGCGGATAAGTCCCCTGTACAGAGTATTGCCGAGACGTCAAGTTCCCTGTCAGTGAGATGGATGTCATGCAGCCTTGACAAGTCAGATCCGGGTGGCAAACCGCGAATGACATGCACAAAACCGTTGAACTTTATTGTTTTCTCAAGTCGGGAGGACTCCAATGCTCAATATCTGGCATTTGTTAGACGAGTTTCAGATGATCTGGGGGACGCGTACTGATGATCACTTTGATTGCGCGTCAAGATGGGCGCAGCTGGTGAGCAGCCACACCGTGACTTATTAACTGTAGGCTTAATAGCGAAGTGAGCCTCCACCGCTAAAAACCCAAGGACATTGAATTTCTCCGCCAAGCCCTGCCCTCGGTGCTCGGAATGGTCCCGAACCCGAAGCCGGCCCGTTCCGAGCCAAAAGCTCAGCCCCGATCTCGAGTAAGAATACGAGGCCTTCATCTCCGTGTTTCTATATATTGTATGAAGCACCCACGCGTTCCTGGTGTGCTACTGAGTATCAGGGGGTGGCATATCCCACGGTCGAGCAGCTGAGGGTAAGGCATATTTGCTGTTCTTGCTCTTCCTAGGGCTTCTTCTCCTGGCGGACGCGGGAGCGGCGGCGGTGATAGGTCCAGGACCGACGAACCGTAGCACCCAATCCCACACTCTCCGCGTCTTGTCCAGCTGAGGATGCGTGGTTCTTGTCACGGTCAAGTCCGAAGGGGCATAATGACCGCCGACGTCTGTTGCGTCGAGCCTTGCTCGGAAAAGCAGGTGGACTTTGGTCAGACTCTTGCGCAAACTGGAGCCGTAGACCTTTTTGGTGAAGACGTTCAAAGCGACGTTTTGAACGAGGACCACATCTCTATGCCGCAGTCCTTCAAGCATGCTTCCCTGTACGGTCTCGCAGCCAGGGGGCAGCCAGAACGTAATGGCGAAGCCAGCTTTGGTCTCGTCACCCACCAACACCTCGACCAGAGCGCGGTCTGAACCCCAGCGAGTGCTAACCGATCGTGGCGGAGAGATGGAAATGATGCCGACGATCAGGTTGCAGGTGATAGTCTGGGGCTGTGCTTTGACGAGATAAGTGGCCGATGGGATATCCTGGAGGTCAGTGAGGCGGTCACCACCACGGAATGTCAAGGGCTCTTTGACGTTTTCGTCTCCATGCACTGCATGAGTTGTGGTGTCCAAGAACGAAGCGGTATCCAGGTCCTCCTCGCTCATTACCGAGTGTTGCGACTCTGATTCTCTAAGCAAGTTAGCGTCCAGGTATGAGGATCGGACATGTTGATGCAGTGCGAGGGAGTGCTCGTAGAACTGGGACTCCAAGTCGCCATGGACGACAGATGATTCTCCATATGATGGCGATATGGATGCGATAGTGAGAAAGTCATGGGGCTGATGAGCTGGGTTGAAGCGGAAGCTGGAGTCATATTGCTGTGTGTAGCCGGTCGGGATACGTTCTCTTTCGAGGCTAAGGGATCTCCATGCGGCGTGGGTCGGAGCGGAGGCCGGGATGATGTTCTGTTCCGGGCCCGGGCGATGCACTGTTTGGATGCCCATGAAGCTGGCAATGGGCTCATCAAATGCGACAAGTAGATCTGGGCTGTTCCAGTCAAGCGCCCGGCTCTCTGGCGCACCGGTGAATATCAGCACTTTGGAAGCCATTCATGCTTGTGACGATTTGTGATGGTGACGGGAGTGTGGTTTGGAGTTTGGTTGTTGAAGAAAAAGGAAATGCGGGGCCCGGGCTGGCCAAGTGAATTGAATTCAAGGGACCCAGTGCTGCCGGCCGAACACCACCGAATCCCCGGGCTTCTCCAACTCTCCACGCCCGGAAATGGTGCCCCGACCACGATCTCACGCTGGAATCTTTCCCACCAAGAGACCACAACAACACCGAACAATTCCTTTTGCCAATTGATAGGTACAGCTTCTACAATCCACTGGCTAGTTGATTCCCTGTTTATGAAACACAGAAACCAATGTTCAATCACGTGGCAGAATGTCTGAAATAGATGAACAAACAGCCCAATCGGACAGGGGCCGGAAAGTCTCCACAAGATTGATCACGTCGGACAGGACCCCCGTCCTTTCAGACCGACACCGTGACGGCATCCCATCTCTCTGGCGCAACTCCTTTCCGTCCGCCATTGTAACCCGCACATCTGTCACGCGTAATCGACCTGCATCGCCTTACTCCAGTGACTTTCCGACAAAACATGGCCCCGGCACCATGGGATTCAGTCCCTCCTGAGGACACCCTCTTCGCTTTGGTTACTGGCGCCAACAGGCAAGTCTTCAACATTTGTCTATCCCTGCCTGATGGAGGTAACATACTAACATCCAATGGGACTTCAGCGGAATCGGTTTCGCCATCTGTCAACGCCTGATTGACGAGTACCTCACGACGCGCTCCCTAACCTCCCACCTCGTCGTCATCCCTACCACCCGCAGCGTCAAGAAGTCGCAAGAGACCATCGATGCTCTCCGCCAACATGCCCGCGAATTCGCGACCACCTCAGACATCCTCCGCTCCCGCGCCGGTCCCAACTACGATCCCCGATCAGTCACGAAGCGCATCCACATCCTCAGCGTCCAACTGGACCTGTGCAACCTCGCCGACGTCCACCGCGCCGCCGAACAACTCGTCAACGGCACCGTGACCAGCCCCGCCAACGATAACGATGCCTACTTCACCTCCCTCACCGACGTGAGGATACCCCGTCTCGACTCGGTCGTCTTCAACGCCGGCATGGGCGGCTGGACCGGTCTCGACTGGCCCAAGGTCTTCCACAACATTTTCACAAAGGGTCTCGTGCAAGCCACCACCTGGCCGACCTTCAAGGCCGCCACGGCCGGGCACGTCGTGAACCCCTTGCCCGACGTCAAAGACGAGAAGGTTCCCGAAATGGGCCAAGTCTTTTGCGCCAACGTCTTCGGCCACTACCTCTTCGCGCACAAGCTTGTGCCCCTGCTCAGCCGCTCCGAGTCCGACTCTAGTAGTATCCCTCCCGGCCGTATAATCTGGGAATCCTCCATTGAACCCGAGTGGAAGAACCTCTCGCTCTCCGACTTCCAAGCCATCAAGACCAACGCCGCCTACGAGAGCACTAAGCGCCTGACGGACGTGCTTTCCCTGACGGCCACCTTACCCTCGGCCCGCCCGTTTGTCAACTCTTATCTTCAGCCGGCGGCCACCAAGTCAAACTCACCAGCTACCACCCCACCCATAATCTACCTCGTCCACCCGGGCATCGTCCAAACGACCCTCTTCCCGCTCAACGCCTTCATGTTCTTCTGGTACCGCGTGGTGCTGTACATTGCGCGCTGGCTCGGCTCCCCCTGGCATCCGATAACGGGGTACAACGGCGCCGTGGCGCCCGTGTGGCTCGCGTTGCAGGAGCAGGAGGCCTTGGACGCGGTGAATGCCGAGCATGTGAAATGGGGGTCGAGCACGGATTGGTGGGGGGAGTGCAGAGTGAAGAAGACGGAGGTGGAAGGGTGGGGGTGGGATGGCACGGTTGAGACGAGAACTGAATTAAAGAATGAGAAGGGGGAGAGAGGGATGGGGAGGAAGATTGTGGGGAGGAAATCCGGGGCGGTGGATCTGACGGAGGAGAAGAGGGTTGAGTTTGAGATGTTGGGGGTGGAGTGTTGGAGGGAGATGGAGAGGTTGAGGGGGGAGTGGGAGACGAGGTTGGGAAGGGTTCTTGGGAGGAAGTGATGTGATGAATGATGGTAATGAGATGAGGTTGGTTGGTTGGTTAAAAAGTGAACATTACCCCTGCCTGTCCTGCTTTGAGACGATTAAACGAGCGAGGGACCTATATATACAGGATAATAATCCTAATAGATGTACCCAAAACCCGTCACAGGGGTATAAACGAAAATGTGCATCCTCATACATATAACAAAACCGTAACATACACCATCATCCATCATCCATCATAACGTCATTGCAGACCCCGACCCTTCAGCAAGAACAGAGAGAACTCACGCCGTCCCCTCCGCCCCAATACCATCCCCTCTCCCATCATCCGACCTCACCCTCCGCAAACTAACCCTGTCCCCCCTCCCAAACAACCCAAGACAAAGTGGCACCGGCACCGCCGCCATCGCCATCACCGCATGAAACACCAACGCCCAATACATATTCCCATCCGGCCTCCCCCCCCTTCCTTTCTCCTCCTTCAACACCCCCGAAACAATAATAAACACCCCACCAAGTACCTGCCCCCCGCTCCACGCCAACGTGCTCGTCACCTCGGGACTAATCGGGTGCGTCACCTCCACCAAGAACTCCACCACCACGGGAACCAGACTGAAACTCGCTGCGCCCAGGATGGCTAGGATCACATAAGGCCCGGCCAGGCCGGCGGAGGCGCGGGTGGAGGGCATCCAGAGGAAGACGAGGTAGCAGATACCGATAAGCGGGACGGCGATGCGGATTGTGGTTAAAAAGGCTTTGGTGCGGTCGATGATCGGGGAAGTGATGGCCGACACAACCAGGCCGACGACGATCAACACGGCCCCCGCGATGCCGGCTTCTTCGTCCGTGTAACCGTATGGTTCCATTACTTGATTCAGTAACGAAGAGAGGGAGTTGAAGGTGCCGACGTAGATGGCGAAGGGGATGAAGAGGAGCCAGAATTCGGCGTGGCCAAGTAAGATGGCGGCGGAGGTGCGGAGGCAGAGTTTGGGCGTGGTGGAGGAGGGTGCCGCGGGCGTGGGGGGCGCCGAGGGGATGAAGAAGGCGGGGACGGAGCAGATGGAGGAGATGATTGATACATAGAGGACCATCTTGCTCACGTCGGAGGGGTTGTTAACCCAAAACGGCACAATGAGCTGGCCCAGCGCGGCGCCAAAGGGGTTGGCGAGGGAGGTCAAGGCCGTGGCGGCGA
>RAOH01000872.1:0-10169 GCA_009804965.1 Neurospora sp. FGSC 26632 | reverse complement strand
GGACCGGTACGGGCTCGGGAACGGCGCCGACGCCGCCACCCAAAAGCATTGGCGGCGTCCCTCGCGCTATGTCTATTCAGAACAAGGTCCAAAGCCTCCTGGATGAGAGCAGTCGTTCGGCGCCAGTGTCAAGGACAGCTCACGGATACGGCCATTACACCGATTCCGACGCCGGTGGGCCTCGTGGCTCGACTGACAGTCTTGGAGATTCGAGGCCTTCGGTTGCAAAGAAGCCCATCGCCATTACCGGACAGCCCATGACCGGATCTCTACCGCGACCCCCGACCTCATCCGGCATGTCCAGTATGGAGCAAACCATGACTGGTCGCGCCTCCATGACCGTGACGGGGGCGAAACCGGCCGCACCTCCGAAACCCACACGACTTACCGCAAACTTAACAGCCGGCGGTGGAGCTGGCTCGCCGCCTAGACAGTCCTACAGCACCAGTACGATAAGCCTGCACAAACAGCTCAGGCCCGGGACCTCTTCGAGCTCATTAATGGACAGGGATAGAAGCGACAGTATCGGAGCGGCGAGAGGAGCAGACTACAGCAGAACAAGCAGAGAAGCGCTGGTCGCCGTGGAGGGTCTGCCCGGGCAGAACTCCCCTATGCTACTGCAGATGTCGGCGGCCGAGAAGGATGATTATATCAAGGACTTTCAGAAGCGGTTTCCTAGCCTTACGAGTATAGAGATGGTTGAAACGGATGTAGGCGCCGGGTCTGGGACTACGGGTAGTGAGTGGAATGATGCCCGCTGAAGGAAACGGGTGGGCGGATGAAGGAAGGAAAGAAAGAAATGGAATGATAATGTCGCGTGACAATTACATGGGTCATGAAACGTCATTGTATATGCTATTTGCCCGTTGTTGTTGTTATTGTTGTTGCGACTCTTTATAAGCTGATGTAACGCACTTTTGCCCTTCCTGGAACAGCACACACATGCTATCTATAGGCACAACTATATCTATCTATCTATTAGTACCATATTTATAATTGCAATGCACATAGACAAACACACACCTCCAAGCGGTATCAAAAATTTGCTGAAATCGGGTTTACCGTCGACATCAAGCTTGAAAGATGACGACGTTCTATCCTTATCCTCGCACTCTTCACTTCATGCGCATTCATCCATCATTCAACACTTGCCCACTCCCCCTCCCCCCTCCCTCGCACCCTCCCTCACCTCCTCACGCACCATAACCATACTTACGTGACCTTCTGATCGAAATCGCAACCCTCTATCTTTCTCCGTAACGCTGACACCGCCCACTGCATTGCACTGGTTGCCTTATGCCTATATCATCACCACTTAAGTTCCAGTTCTGCAGTGACCGAGGGAGGTGAAGGGAGGCGAGGGAGGGTATCGTATCCGATCCGTCACATATTGTGCCTCAATCCCTCTTCTCGTCGATGATCTATCACGGCGCTTAGCTATCTAGCCATTTAACTTCCGTGGAAACGGGTATATGAGCGGGATTCTTATCGGCTTCATATACTCGGATTTGATAGATCAATTCATCACAGCTGGTTGGTTGCCACTCATCGAGGCACACACACATAGCCCGTCCGTTCGGTCACAACCTCAACGGTGGTCACAACGGTCAAAGCCACACCCCCGGTTGGTTAGTGGCACTGGCACACTTTAGGAATACTACTACCTACATTGGTATCAAAGATTCGAGATTCGAAAAGTCCGTGGTTTTTTGCCTAGGTAAGGTAGTTTGCCCGATCCAGGCTGACTACCCTAGACTAGGTCCCTATGTACTCCCTAGGGAATGTCTACGTAGTATAGACCATAGATAGGTAGATAGATGTGTACCCCCACGCTCGTTAAGTAGACGAGCTTAAGTACATAAAGTATAGGTAATAGGTGCACCACAGTACGTGCAGTGTTGACTGTGGAAGTACCTAGAACGGTTAACGACTCTTTGCTGACAGAGTCCTCAGGGTTCAACATTAACCAAGCGAGCCAAGTTACCATGACGTTCGGCTCACTAATGTAGGAACGTCACACTGACATCTTGATAACCATGCATCTTCAAATCTGAGAGATATCTGAGATAGACTAAGTAGGGCAAAAACTGCAGTTTCTTTTTTGGAGTTGTTGCTCATTCAATCTCAGAGTTCAATTCACGGTTTTGGTTTATGTTGCCCCCAAAGATGGCCTGTGCGAATCTTCTACATAGTGCAAATGTCGTTGTCGAGAGATGCCTTTGGTGGTTCGACTTTGACCCATGCATGTCACTGTGGGCCGGGCCGGTTGGTGTCGCTCCAACAAAACAAAGTTGCTTGGGGAGACATGGGTTGTTTGTTGGCCCAATACTTGTGAAAGCCTTGATGAACATGTACCAAATCGTGCCTTGATGAAAGGGCGGCATGAAGCTTTCATCCGACTACAACCTTCCGCCCGGCGCTAGCCCGCTCTAGCAGTCGGGCAGCATCCCGTCCGGGGGCACTGTCCCGCTCCGCTCCGTCCGGGGTTAAACCGGGGAGTTAAACCGAGTGGATCACCTCCGATCATCGGCGCCGAAGGTGTGACACTGGTCTTCACCGCGCGTCCCGCTGTCGTCCCACACTCCCACCGTATTCGCCTTTTTGTGTGTTGGGGTTTCGGCTCGAAACATCCGTTGTACGGTAGGTGGAGACAGGCCGGGGCGGGGCCGGGGCCTTTTTGGGGGGGGGGGGGGGTTTGGTCGGGGCGGTCGGACCCGGAGCGGGTTAGTTACCCGGAGGAACAGCTACGTTGGGAATAGCGTCAAACAAACAACGACTCACGGGCGTGTCTCTAACATTCGAGTATGGGGTATGGGGTAGTCTAGACTTTCTTGGTGCTGGCGCCATCCTACATCGTCTCGGTGAAATGCCAAAGCTGTGGATTTCTTTTGTTGGCTTGTCCCTTTTGACATCAAAGTCTGGGGTTGGGTATGGGGTTCGACTGGAGACAAAATGGAGATGCCGAGATGGGATCATGGAACGAAAGCAACATCTGTTTCCAAGAAATCGTCAAGTGCTTTGACAGTCTTGGAACTCTTGGTATACGTAACGGAATAGTTCTAGACTGGTGAACTAAAAACCTGCTAAGAGGTGTCAGCAACCGTCGAGCCGAAGAGAGCCGAATATCCGGGGATGGGTTGATGTTAGAGCAATCGTGGATGAGCACGGGTGAAGGGAGTTTTCTGAAGACAGTGAGTGGTGACTGTTGATATTGTTCGATACTCCTCATGATATACGATAGACTAAAACAGCAGAGATGACCTCCATCCAAAAACCATGAATGCGTGCCTGCTTATGTAGAAATATGTAAACGTTCCGTCCCGTTGTGTCCATGATCCCGAATGACCCGTTTCTGATGATGATAATAATGATGATGATCAACAAACACAAAAAATGCTTAAACATTAGCCGAAAAATGATGTACAATGCTTTTTCTCGATTTCTCTTCTTTTGCGTGATCGCCGCCGCCGCCCGTGAGAGCTATGAGAGAGTGAGTGGGATGTTCTTTCTCTTTCTTCTGTTTCTTCATGAGTTCCGCCTGCCTGTCCTGTCCTGTCTCGTGAAGACTTTTGTTCCGATTCCAGAATATCCCAAAAATGCGCCGCCTCGAGTGAGCGAACACTCCAGATGACAAGAAATAACTATAAAGACTATGGATTTGGCGAAGAAAATGCCAGAAGCGCAGACGATATCCAACCCACCCAAAACGACCCCGGTTTTTCGATGTGTCCATGTCCAGATCTGGTATACCAATGACAGGTAGGTGTAACCAGTAAAATGCTTAATAAGAAAACAATGTTGTTCGAGAAAAGAAAAGAAAAGTGCATTTACGCTTCCTTCACCGGTGAAGAGGGTGATTCGAGAAGTGATTGGTCGCACCTGCCAGCGGAAGCAGAAGAAGCAAAGACTTGAAGGCAAGAGCGAACATCAACCCCACGAAAACGACGACATCCGACCAACTTATCGCGATAAAGTCTGCCGAGAGGTTCCAGGTTTCGAACCCCCACGCACTAGTGTCCTTCTGGTGGCACTGGTCCGCGTCCGCGTTGTCGATTTTCGGTTCGTTTCTTCCCAAAATGGGATGGCCAAAGAAGTTGCGGAAACTCCAACCAACCGCATGCAGTGACCCCGCCTCTTTTGTGTGTGTTCTTTCGGCTAGGTACCCGACTTTCGTTAGGTGGTAGTTACTTTCCCATTGCAATGGATGTCAGAGGTGACTGCCGAGCATAGCTGCGGCACAATGCATCCTCTCGAATGGGAAACCAAGGACATCCGTATCCTCTTACCCACCCCCTCGTCGCTCACATGACTGTTACCTCCCTACCAAGGGGGTGACAAGCTCAATGCTCTTTGGCCTCGAGTAAATCCCCGGCCTGCGGCTTGGTAGCGGTCGGTCATTATAGGCATCTCCGCCATAGTAATGACCGTCATACGTAGAAGGGAAGAAACCGGACTGCTGGTTCGAGTACGAGTTGTTGGGGCTCGTAGCTGAGCTCCGGCTCGAGAAAGGCCAAACGCTCGCGTGGTAGCTGCCTACAGGTGGCGGCGAGGGGGGGCTGGCTGGCCTTCCGCCATAGAGGGAGGACTTGAGGGCATTGATGGCTGAGGAGTGGCCGGTTCCCGGTGTGGTAGGTGGGGAGACATATGTTGAGTTGGGACGTGATGGGGATGCGCGGGGGATGATGTCTCGGGGCTCTGAGGAGGCCGAGTAGAAAGGGAAGTGAGTTGGGGCGTTCGAACCGACCCAGCTGCGAGATGAGGGCGAGGAGGCCCCGAAGCCTTCCTGGTCGCTTAGGCGGCAGCTAATGAGGTCAGGTCAGTTTTGAGATTCAATGAATTGGTTTGGGGGCAGTTGTTTGAACTTACTCCTTGGAGCAATAGAGGGATTGGTCGTTATCGGGGATAAACTGCTTTTCGCAAGACATGCTATGAAACTGAGTGTCAGCACAATATGCTCTGGTATATCCATGCACAAGAGACAACCCTGAAAGGTTATGCAGGAACGGTAATGCTTCGGCACCAAGATGACCAATGCCATTGCACCTTCAAGCACCGTTACACGGATCACCCGCATATCAGATGACGATGCGCGAGAGCCAAAGAGGATTGATATGGGGAGGGGAAGCTGGTTGTACTGAAGGCAACTCATCAAGAGAACCCTAGATACAACACTTGGATCTGATCTGGCGGGCTTGGGTTTGTTGGGGGAAGGCAAAAGAGCAGGGGTAACATACCAGAACTGGGGAAAGCTTTCCCGCTCCTTCTCAAACCAACGCTCTTCTTCCAATTCTCTCTCACGATCCCTCATGTTCCTGCCCAGCTTCTGGGAGGTCTGGGGGGTGTTTCTCCTGGTCATGGCAGGTCGAGTTGAAGAAGCAGCTTTTCGGACGTCGGTCATCGAAGTATTGCCAGAAGCATGCCCGGACTTTCGGCGTTGGTGATGCATGGAGGCTATTATGTGTGATTGGTTGGGGTTAAGAGGTGAGGTGAGCCCGAGGAGCGCCAGGGGTTCACTGGTTGGCTGACTTGTTCGGCTCAGGTCCCTTGGCAGCGCAACGTGGGTTGGTGATGGAAACGCGGGGTCCTACGCAAGAGGAGAAGGTGAATTGGTGTCCGTGTCGTCCTTGATCACGTCTGAGTCCAAAGTTGAGAGTAGCTGGGGATCCCTGGAAGGGGGAGGAGTGAAGAGTTATTCAAAACTTTTGTTGACCAACAAGCCGACAAGTTACCATTCGTGGAATGACGAATCCGTGTAAGTGGGTGTCGTGCTGGGTGGCAAATATGTAAGCTGCAAGAAGAGAATTTTCTTGCTCGTGCTTGTTGTTCCTGGCGCTGTTGTGGGACTGGAGAGTCTGTGAGGGAAGTGCGCAAACCGATAGCTTCAACGAACGACTTCGGGAGACCAAACGAAGGTGGTGGTGGTGGTGTTAGACAAGTAGGACAGGAGGAGGACAATCGACCGGCTATTAAACCCGTAAGGTGTAACAGGTGCAGGTCAGTTGCTTTTATATGTCGCCGTCAAGTCGCGATGGGGTTGCGCTAGTGACCGGTTTTTGTTTCCCAGTTCACAGTCCAGGGAACAGGCTTGGACGGGTTTGCGGGGCCCCGGATTGTACGAGTGAGTTACTGTCCCGCTATTGACTTGTTTACAGCCGGAGGTGGGGATGGAGTCTCTGTAGCTGCTGATGTTTCGCTTCTCTGGGTCGACAAGTGGGTAGAACAGGATAGCCGGTGGTGACACAGATGAGGGGAGTCGGCACACGGTGTTGAGTGTTTCGTTCGGGATTTAGCTACGGGTACGCCGTGTCGTTCGAGAACAAGGTTGGGCAGTCCGACTATGTATGTGTTGTTGTCTTGGGTTCGGTTGGCAGTTGTGTTTGAGCGGACGTCAATTGGCGTCTGTGGATGTAAGTGTGGTGAGGTGAGGTAGCTGCACAGTGTTGTCTTGATGCTAGGCTATTCCCGTTGGCTGCTGCAATGCTGATGGGATGATGGACTCGGAATTGAAGAAAAAAAGACTAGGAGGGAGGTACAATGGGGGAGAGGAACTGGCGGACGTCTTATAATAAGAAATGATAGAGCAAGTGTATTGCGTGGTGTAGGTCAGGAGCGAGGCCAGGTGCTTGGTATCTGCGCAAGGATGACTCTTTACTAGGTTGTTACTGAATGTAGCCTGTATCTATCTGCCCCTGTTAGTCCCCTTTTGGCCCTTCTGTTGGCCCCGGCTGCGCTTTTAGCACACAATCCGCCGTGTGTGATCTGGAGTTGCCCGAGAACGGAGATCAGCAGGGTTGGGATGTCGACCAATCGTCTTTCACGGTTGCTTGAACGTGTACAGTGTGTCGGTATGACTATCGGTATGGAGCCCGTCGGGTGCACTTTATCTCTATCTCCAGCACTTTCACTTTTTTATTTTTTATTATCTGAACTCTCGCCAAGGGTTGAAGTTTGATCGATTGGCCTCGTGTCTCCCCTACCGCAGTCGATGGTCAGTCATTCTGTGGATCAAAGAGGAGAAATAAAAGGAAAGAAGCGATCTGGACTTTCTATAGAGACCAGTAAGGTCCTCTCTATGACGCTCGCTGTTGTTGTCGCTGCTTAGAATGGCTGACTGCTGTAGCGATTTGTAGACAAAATCCACAGGTCGTCAGGAGGTGGGGTCCCAGTGTCAATTGAAGCTTCCTCAGTTGGCGACAGAATGTTGGGGTGAGGGGGTGCTGAACACTTGCACTGCAGGGATGATAGGGGGTTTCTGACACTGTGTTGGCTGTTTTTAGGGGAGGGGGGAAAGGCGGAAGAGGGGCCGACAGGACTGACTCCAGGAACAGGGCAGCTTGGTTCTGTCCATTTCACTCGCATTCTTTTCGCAATCAAAAACTCTCCGCCGGTCATATTGGCATGGAAAACTCTGAAAATGAGCACCTCAGCTTACCAGCACCGATGGTTCTTGCAAAGGGTCCTGTCCCCCGCCAGTTCTGTGAGCCCTGCGGTCCCGAGCCCCTGTGACCAAAGGTGTGGGGGTGATGGCGGAATCTGCGAATGACCAATGTTGCCAGAATGTTGTGATATTTTCCATCCAAGGTCCATCGGCTTTCCTCCTAGGCTCACAGGTCCTCACAGCCCATCCTTCACTCTGCTTGGTTCACCACTTTCCTATGGCGCCAGGTAGCAAGCTTGTTCCGACATTCACGTACCTACTCGGCCCTCGGGCTTGTTGACGATCCCGTCCTTCGTGTTGAGAGACATTCGCTGTTTTAGTGATCATCACAGGTCCATCTCCCGTCCGTTGAAAGAGTGGATTACAGCGACGCTCGCTACCTTAAACTTGGGTCCCAAGACGACTTTTAATAGACTGTACAGTGAGAACCTGAATGGCCAGCGTAGACAGCAAGGTGCTCCATCCCACCTGGAACCCGATCACAACATGATCCCACTCGAGTTGAGGTGATCACGGGCCTCGGAGGTCTCAATCGCCTACTCAAGAGCCTGGGCTTAGGTATGATCTCCGTCATCACTCCTCCCGAAATATCCCCCACATACACATAGCCTTCCATCTTCAGGTCACCACCAAACACCAAGACCACGTACGCACTGCTACACGTGTGTCGAGGAGCTGATGTCGTCGCCCAGATTGAGCCTCTTCAGTGTGCTGTCGAATCCTTGCTTCCCTTTAACCTGACATTCAGTCTTTTTGGACACTCCACACACACCGGTTTACCCGGCTGGCCCGTTTTGACTACATAATAAAGAGGTCTGCAAAGGTGTCAAAACAACGTCGTCGCCCCTATCGCAAGGGATCCTGAATTGACTTTGATTGCCAAGCGCCCGAGCAAAAGATTCAAGCCATCGCGTCATCCGCGTTTTGCGGGGAACAAGAGAGCACAGCATCGTAACTGTGCCATGTCAGAGTTGTCCGATTAATATCTACCACTCTTATCTACACGTGTAATTAATGACTGCACTGTACATGATGGTAGGGTCTCACGACTCAATTCAATTCCCTATCCATGATCCCGATGCCGCTCTCGCACAGAGAGAATCCACAGATAGTGATAAGTTGCTTGACACCAACAAACCGTTCTCGTGGGCACTAATCAATGGTCATTGATAGCGCTCCTGTTGCTATCCGTCATGTATTACACCGGTGACTGAATAAACTCACCCTCTCTCGCTTCTCCACAAAGGTACTTTTCCTATTGCGGAGAGCCGACCACTGGAAGAGCCTCCTTCGTCGATCGATCCCTTGTTGCCTCCTGAGAGAAGCGAGCAAATTTTCAGAGACAAAGCACCGCGCGTTCCCGTCACGAGAAATAGCGACCCAAAGTCCACTCTTTCGCACGCCCAATTCTCCAAATCTGCATTCCCACTTTGCCAGCACGCTCTCTGTGGCTCTGTCACAGGCATATGGAACCCGACGATGTCATCCTCACTCACTGTGATTGATATCTTGGAACGGCCTCAGGTAGCCAGGTCCACCGCCCTCCCCAAACCAAGGAATTTCTCTGGCAAGGAAGCAAGAGAAAAAAACCTTTTTTTTTTTTTTTTATCAGAGTTGCATCGGCGCCTGTCTAGTGTCCCCGGTTTTGGGTACGACTACCGCCTACCGCCCCTCTTTCGGTCGGCCAGCCCTGCGTTGCCCTGCGTGTCTTGCCAGAAAATGCCCACGGTGTGCCGTGGTTACCGACGGCGCCTTTCCCACTTTGGGCGCGGCGTCTTGTTCGACGACAGCAACAGGCGTCAGGCCTGAACCGAAGGGAGGCTCCATCGGTCCATGGCCTATTGTGTGGGGAGAGCTTCTCGCTGTCCCACAAGCTTCCACTAACCCCGGCCTAACCCACCTGTGCCAATGCCGCCTCTTCAGGGGGGACAGCCAGGAACGTTCCTCAGCTCCTGACGGGCCGGCTGCAGAGTTTGCAGTGCATGGCATGGAGATTGGGTGAGAGGCCTTCTCCCAGATCGGACCGGGGATGGAGCCGAAGCATGTTTGGTGGTGCCATGCTGCCATGATCTTCCGGGGCACCAGTCCCGCCATCCGCCGGTCTCAGTCTTGCCAGGTCTGGATGGGCAGAAATCTCCACGTATATTCCGCTCCGTTATTTCGGGCGGCGGAAATGGCCGGAATTTGCGTTCTTCTCAATATCGACCCGTTTCCAGCCGACCAGGGTTTTTTTTTTTTTTTTTTTTCTTCTCACCGAAACACACCGTGAATGGGACCCGGCGGCGTGGGGGTCGTTCACGGGGGTTTTCAGGAGGTGAAATGTTGCAAAACATCGAGAAGCACTTGCGGAACGGGGACGGCGGCCCCACTCTTGACAACACAGCCAGGCCCGGCCGACCGAGAAATCAACGTGACATCGTCAGGTTTTAGCATCATCGAGATTTCATATTCTAGGGTTCACTTCCAGATTCTAGGAAGGCCAAAAAAAGTGTTCTGAATCTGGTAGTGTACATACCTGAAAGATCTAGATCATTGATACGGCCCATGTGTCCGAGTTTATGGCTCATCGGCTTTTCGTAAGTTATCAAACCATATAACGAAAAGCCTGGTCGTTTATATATCAAATAACTGTCGGAAAACTGCCTTCAACGTTGCCCAGAAAATACACCAGGTCACGCATATCCGAGCTGTAGATGATATCAACATCAATTTCTTTCTTTCTTTTTTTTTT
>RAOH01000871.1:0-10144 GCA_009804965.1 Neurospora sp. FGSC 26632 | reverse complement strand
GTGCTGGTCCCGGTGCCCTGGGAGGCATAGGTGGCGCAGCTGAATTTCTCGGGGGCGGTGGTGGAGGAACAGAGCCGCGGCTAGGGGGCGGCGGGGGCACACTTCGTTGGCCTGTGAATGGCGGAGGAACGCCAAACCTATGGCTCGGATCCGAGTCTTCGAGTGGTGTCTTGGGCGGCCGAGGAGGTGGTGGAGGTCCAGGCGCAGAGGGCGTGTGTCGCGGAGGATCAGAGTGAGCAAACTTACCAGCATCGGCAATGGGAGGAGGAACAGAAAATCTTGGCCTTGGAGGTGAGTCTCGCGTAGGGGTCGGTTCCTGGTGGTTTTCGGAGTCGAGCTTGCCGGATCTTCTTGCTGGAGGAGGAGGCGGGGGTGCTGGCCCTCTCCTAGACGTCGACGGAGTTACCGAAGGAGGAGGTGGTGGGGGAGCTCTCATTGCGGGACCACCAGGAGGAGCAGATGGCGGCGGCGGCGGAGGAGTGCTCGTGTGTGTGCTCTGCTTCGCTTGCTCCTGTTTCAAGAACTCAATGATGAAGTCCTGGTTTTCGCGAATGAAGTCGTCGTCGAGGCCTTGGGCCTTTAAGTCGTCACCAAAGTGTTCCCTCCACAAGGGATCGAAAGCATCCAAAGTCGCAAACTCGGAAGGCGGCTTATATCCGTTCATTCGGCTTGCTGATGCAGCGGTGCGCGGCGACTCGGGCGGGGTGGCTGTCGGAGACGAGTGCTTATGTCCTCCAAACAGACCTCCGAAAAGACCGTGCTTGTGGTGGTGTGCCTGGGAAGCACCTCCGAAAGGTGTCTTGCTGGTAGCCTTGCTGGCGTTCTTTTCCCTGTCGTTCATCTTCTTGAGGAACTGCTTGGCTTCCTTCTCGTCCACGAAGGACAAGCCGGCCACGCATTCCTCAAGCTCGAAGGTATGGAAGAAGACACGGTCCTGGTTGTAGCTCCAAGTGTCGAAGATCTCCTGGTCCCATATGACTCCCCTGTTTCCGGGCTGTCCGATGTCAGCCAAATTTCAACTCTTTTCGTCTTATTTGGACTTACCGAAATATCAACCAGCTTGATCCAATATGTGTTGCCCACGAGATCGTTTGCCAGCACGACGGCACCCTGGAGGCCGGTATAGGTCCATTTGGACGGGTTGGGGTAGGCTACATAGAGCCTGGCGACGGCGACGGCATGGATCTTGTTGGTCTGCTTGGGCACGCAGCGCTTGACCGTCTCCTTGTCGTCGTCGCTAAGGATGGACGGCATGGTGAAGAGATATGAGGGGTGGAAGCGCGGAAGTGGTGGGTGGTGGGTTGCGGCCTGGCGTCCCCTCTAGATGGTCCAGGGGGAGCAAAGCATGGATAGACTGGGAGTCGGTATGCGAGGTTCGGTGGAAGGCCTCGTTCGGCGGGCGCAGCGCCGAGAGGTGATGTTCTGAACCTTGGTCGCCGTTCCTTAATTCGGTCGGCGGGTCGGTCGGCGAGGGGGGGGAACGTTGAGCGAAGGGTGAGAGTGGAAGTGGGATGTCGTATTAAGCTTTTCGGGCTGTTGGTGCTTCTTATGGTATAAGATAAAGCAAAGCTCCGTGCTGCCGTGGCCGTGTCGCGTGTAATGAAGAACACTTGACGGAAGCCTAGAGGGGACAATGGAAGTTGCCGGTTAGCTAGGTAGGCACGGCACGGATGTTTGTCTTGCGTGTCCAATGACTGAAAGGAGCAGAGAGAGAGAGAGGAATGGAGGGCGCCAGGCTGAAATAACGTACCTCGGACAATTAAGCTTTGGATCTGCCGTGGAGAAGCAATGTATTAAAGCTGTACAGATTGCGAGATGGTGTATTGCGAGAATAAGTTGAATTGCGCTCGGGTGTACCTGGCAAGTTGCATCACCACGGCGGAGCGACGGTCAGCTTCAGCGGCAGGGCAGCGACTTGACTCGAATCATGGCAACCCCAGCAGCCCATTCAATGACCAATTTCCGAGCGGGAAGCGACCACTGGACACGGACCAGATAGTGTCGAGATAGCGTGCCGGGGGGGATAGGGCGTCAGTTGGCGTGGCCACTAACAGTGCCCCTAACCCTCGTGGGAAACCCCTCCACTAGAGGTATCCGCTTGCACAGCCGACCCTTCTTCTCTACGGCAACGAGATGGAACCTCGGAGAACTGTTTGACTTGTACATGTTGAAACCGGCGATATGGGATGGAAGTACCAATATGGGATGACATGGAAGTAATAGTTTCACAGGTTTCACATGTTGCCGTTCGAGACAAGCCTTACATTCGTCCCCTCTCATTTTGGGCGCAATTACACCATAGTCACTTCAGCCCAACAAGACTCCATCAAACTTGTCAAAACAGTTCAATCATGTATCATTCAGTCATTATGGTCATTCCATCCATTCCGTTGTTTGTCCATTCCCAAGCACAAGTCCAATCCTTTACTTGTTGAGCTGCTCAGCCTGGGCCTTGCGCTCCTCCTTGGTGCCCTCCTCGCCGCCAATGTTCTGAGAAATAGCGGGACCGGGCATGGCCTTTGACGCCTGCTCGAAGGTGGCCTTGGCGCCGTCAGCGACCTTGTTGAGGGGGTTGTTGGGGTTCTTCTGTTTGTTTGGTCCAAGAGTCAGTTTAGAGAACAGAAACTAGGTTAGGAAGGGATAACGTACTTGCTCGTCCTTCTGGGTGTCGTGGGGAAGGATGTTGACTTCCTTCTTGCTGAGATCGTCGCCGCCGGCCATTGTGATGGTGTTGATGTTGTGATGTGTGGGCGTCTTAATCGAGAGACAACTGAGAGTCTTGGACAACTTTTTGGATATCGTCTTGTAGGAGGATGGGTAAGGTGTAAAGGAGAAGATTGTAACAGTCGAGAAGGGTCTCTTTTATAAAAGAAAAGAAGAGCAGAAGAAGGAAAAAAGAAACCTGTAGTCGTCGTACCACGTACAAGGGCCCAAGAAAGGTGTAAGACAATGACGTCGCTTGTGGTCACGCGTCTCCATGCCCACAGCGAATGTTTATGCGGCGGCAGGCACACCCTCTGTAGCTGGCAGCTGCTATAGGCGCACCTCAGCGCATTGTACCATTGGAAACCTCCCACAAATGAACAGCGCATCAAACAGCATCTCGACTCCCACTGAATGGAAGGAACCACTCAGGGACCGCCATTGTACAACACATGATACCGACCGGAGTATCATAGTTAGGATGATACTCGACTGATCGAGAACACCGCCCCGCATGTCGGCCTCCAGTGCCCCGCAACCTGTGAAGCTTTCACTTCCTCTTGTGCGTCCATGGATCATTGAGTGTTTTCATCTAGACTAATACCCCCAAACAGGTCTACCAACAGAAACTGTTTGAAGAGCTTCGCAAAGAAGATGAGCTCGTCATTCTCGCCCGAGGCCTCGGCCTCATGCGCCTCATCACCAACCTGCTTCACTCATACGATGCCGCAGGAAACAACTTGATTGTGGTCGTCAACGCTGAAGACAGAGAGAATGCCTGGATCGGCGAAGCCCTGGCCGAGCATGCCGCCATCAGCATGTCTCCCAAGGCCAGGGGCTTGACAGTCGTCAACACGGACTTTACCAGTGTCGGAACAAGAGAGAAGATGTATGCTCATGGCGGCATCTTCAGCATCACCTCACGTATTTTGGTAGTCGACCTGTTGACCAACCTTCTAAACCCGGAGACCATCACGGGCATGATTATTCTCCACGCGGATCGCATAGTTGCAACTTCGCTCGAGGCCTTCATCCTGAGGATATATCGCCAGAAGAACAAGGCCGGCTTTCTCAAAGCCTTCTCAGATAACCCGGATCCCTTCACAATAGGCTTTTCACCACTTGCCACCATGATGAGAAACATGTTTCTCCGAAAGGCTTCGTTGTGGCCTAGATTTCATGTTCAAGTGGCCCAATCTCTAGAGGGCAAGAAGAAGGCAGAAGTCATCGAGTTGGAAGTTCCGATGACCGACTCCATGAGGGAGATCCAGACTGCCATCATGGAGTGTGTGGAGATTAGCATCCATGAGCTCAAGAAGGAAAACACTGGGTTGGAAATGGAAGACTGGAATCTGGACAGTGCTCTGACCAGGAACTTTGATCTTATGGTACGGAGACAACTGGAGCCAAACTGGCACAGGGTCAGCTGGAAGACCAAGCAGATTGCTGGTGATCTGACGGTCCTTCGTGGTATGCTCCAGTCTATCCTCGCCCTAGACGCTGTGTCATTCTTACAACAACTGGACACCATCCATGCAGCACATAAGCCTGCTCCTGGGACCACCAGGCAAACAGAGTCTCCTTGGCTGTTCTCGGATGCGGCCCAGACCATCTTCGAGACTGCAAGACAAAGAGTCTACTCTAGCAAGCAGAAGGCGGGTCCAAACTCAACCATCGAGTCACTAAAGCCCGTCTTGGAAGAACAACCAAAGTGGGCTGTTCTTGCTGACGTCCTGGACGAGATTGACAGAGACCTCTACTTCGAACCAGCTGTTCGGGATGACTCCAACGGCACCATCTTGATCATGTGCGCAGACACAGACACATGTCGCCAACTACGCGACTACCTACAAACAATGCACATCCGGCCTCGAACGGCAAAGAAGGTAGAAGAGGTCTACGATCCCGAAGAGGACAAACCATCGGGCGCCTTTCTAATGAGGCGCAAGTTACGCAACTACCTCAACTGGAAACGAGAATTCGCCCAAGTAAACGTCACCCTCTTCTCCGAGAACCAGAAAGCCCTCAGCGGCGCCGTTGACCCGCGACTACCCCAGGCTAGAGGCCGAGGAGGAGCGCCAGCAAACAAACGGCGCCGAGTCCGCGGCGGTGGTGGCGTCGGAAGCAACCCCAGCCGCCATGAGAACGGCAGTATCGTCCAACACTTTGAAAAACCCAACGAGGTAGCCGACCTGATGTCCGAGATCCAAATCACCGAAGACGACGCAGGCGGCCAAGCCGCCGAAGAAATCATCACCTTCGCCACCGCCGACCCGCTCGAGGACATGGACGACTACTACCAGCTGTACGACATGCAAGACCTAGTCGTCATCCACGCCTACGAAGGGGACCAAGACGAGCACGTCCTCGAGGAGGTCAAACCGAAATACATCATCATGTACGAGCCCGACGCCTCCTTCATCCGGCGCGTGGAAGTGTATCGCTCCTCGCACAACGACCGCAACGTGCGCGTGTACTTTCTGTACTACGGCGGCTCCGTCGAAGAGCAGCGCTACCTCTCCTCTGTGCGGCGCGAGAAGGACGCCTTCACTAAACTCATCAAAGAGCGAGCCTCCATGTCCATCGTCATGACGACCGACTCGCACGGGGTCGAAGACCCCGAGTCCGCCTTTCTGCGAACAATCAACACCCGCATCGCCGGCGGCGGCAAGCTCGCCGCCAAAGCCACGGCCCAACCACCCCGCGTCGTCGTCGACGTGCGCGAGTTCCGCTCCTCCTTACCGTCTCTCCTACACGGCCGCTCAATGGTCATAGTCCCCTGCATGCTCACCGTCGGCGACTACATTCTGTCTCCGTCCATCTGCGTCGAGCGCAAGTCCGTCTCTGACCTCATCTCCTCCTTCAAAGACGGCCGGCTGTACGCCCAGTGCGAGACCATGTTCCAGCACTACAAGAGCCCGATGCTGCTGATCGAGTTCGACCAGAACAAATCGTTTACGCTCGAGCCCTTCGCCGATTTGTCGGGTAGTTTGCGCAGCGTCAACCCCGAAAACGCCGGCGCTAATGACTTACAGTCCAAAATCGTGCTGCTCACCCTGGCGTTCCCCAGGCTGCGCATCATCTGGTCTTCCTCCCCCTATGAAACGGCAGAAATCTTTGAGCGGCTGAAAGCTCTTGAGGAAGAACCCGATCCCATCGCGGCTGTCAGGGCGGGACTGGGGGAGGGAGAAAGTCCGGAGGATGGGGTGAATGAGGGCAAGGGAGGGGTGAATGGGGGGACGTTCAATATGGAGGCGCAGGAGATGTTGGGTAAAGTGCCGGGCGTGACGCCGAAAAATATCAAGAATATTATCGTGGAGGCGGAGAATGTGCGGGAGGTTGCGAATATGGAGGTGGAGGAGCTGGGGAGGTTGGTGGGGAGGGAGGCGGCGGGGAGGATGGTGGAGTTTTTTGAGAAGGATGTGTTGGAGGATTATGGGGGTTAGACTTGATATTGAGACTTCTTCATCTTTTTGAAGTACGACGAGTGAATGTTGTGTCAATGTGGCTGTTAATTTGCGATAGAAGATCGACCGGGTATGAAGTTGGTAAGAGTTTAGGCGATGGTGTATTCACATGTCCCAAACTAAATCTAAGGTAAAGTAGATGAGAAGTAATGTTCAATGTGAATCCTATACATTCATTCCTAACACTACCAATCTCCATCCGTCTTCAACGCAAAAACGGAACGCAAAAGTTAGAAGAAGGGTATAGGGTATCTCTTCGTCATGCTATCGTATAACCTCCCATCGTTCCTCCATAGCTCATTATCGCATTATGCTTGCTCGCCGAGTGATAAAAAGCCAAAGACAAAGGAAAAATTAAGAAGCGCATGCTCGACTGGGTATCTTTCAACTTCCACCACCGTCCAAACCCCTTTTATGCTCCCCTACCACGACTCCAGATCCTTAGATCGTCGCAGTGGTACCAGCATGCCTCCTCCGTCCCATGCCACCGCTCCTCCTCCTCATGCGACCGCGACGGCTGCCGCAGTAGTTGCACGTCAGGAAGCCGACGATCACGTCGATGACGCCGATGACGCCGTTGATGATGGCCATGAGGATCGAGCCGATGCCGTTCACGACGCCCATGATGGCGCGGCCGATGGTGCGGAAGACGCTTTGGATCTGTTTTGAGGCATGCATGTTAGTATGTGGCTTGATGGGGGAGATGGGAGAGGTGGGGGTGTGAAGGTGGGAGGATTAGAGGGGGAGATGAGGGGGAAAACGTACGCAAGAAACGACGGCGCCCATTTTGAGATGGTTTGTTTTGAATGTTCTTAGGTTTTGGGTTTGGTTTGGTTTTGTTTAGGTGTGATGTGTTCGGGGTTGAGATTGCTTCGTCGATAGATGGTCCAAGTCTTTTCTGCGCAAATGCTTTCGTTGTATGGCTGTTTGGTTGAATATGTATGTGTTGATTTGATGATGAGGATATAGAAAGGATGAATCACAGTTCAGAGGAAGGGAAGGTAGGTGTGATATATATGTGTGCAATTGTTCAGTTCGGTCTGGTCTGGTCTTGCAGCAAGGCAACCAGTCATTCGGTCATTCATTCAGTCATTTCGCAGCACATTCGTCACTTCTTGGTCCCTCCCTTGGAACTGGAAATTCTTGTTCATCCCGTTCGTTGTCCATTCACTTCATTCTTTCACTGCAGCCAGCCCACTTTACCTACCCGCTCGCCTAGGTACATGCAAGGCATTGCTTTCTGTGTCAAATTGTGTGGTGTGTGTGCAGTTCATCTGCCATGTAAGTGCCTGTGACGTCACAGGGCGGCTGTTAGGTACCGGTACCTTTTTTTCTTTTTTTGTTGTTCTCGGCACCTGCCGTCCAAACGCGTCTTGGCTCCTATCCACATTCCAACAACGACACAACGAGCGCCGGAACGTACCCCGAGCTAGCCTTGTGTGTGCCTTGAATCTTGTCGCCAAAAAGTTTCACGCCGAGAAGCCAGGAGAGAACCAGCTCTTTCGAGAAAGAGATCGAATCCCATCCTGTGCCTATCCTAGTATCCTGTGCCCATCCTGTGCGTGGCCGACCTTCGGACGCACGTTAGCCAACCATAGCGTTTGATTGGGTTTTTCCAGTGTGGTTAATCTTGGTTGAGATGTCACGGCACTTTTTTCTGGCCCGTCACGCGACGAGGTGATGATACATTCGAGATAATCATGGCTGGTGTCTCCGGCTAAATAAGTGGCTGAGCAACGTTGCTTGCGAGGAGGAGAAGTGGCTAACTACGTAGTGGCTTGCCTCTTTTCCATATTGTATGCTATCCAATCGATGAGTCGTGATAGACGGAGGGAGGTCGAAGATGTAATGCCACATGTGGCTTGACGTCTTTTCCCTCTCTTCCTCCCTCCCTCCAAATAACCTGATAACCATCGTCGGGTCAATACAGTACCTGGGCGACGAGTACTGGAGGCAAAACTCGGCAATGCTGTGACTTTCCATCTCTCACTTCTCTCCCTTCTTAGGTACCTCCGAAGAAAATTTGCCGAACGGATGAGCCTCACCTCACCTTCGTATCCCGTCCGTCACACCTGAAACCCGGTGGCATCAAAAAATCATTTCAGTTCAGTTCCTTGGCACACTCGTCAGCCGAAGGGGAAAAAAAAGGTCATCCCGCCCACGTGCCCGCGAAAGAACAGAACTTGAAAGGAAAGGTCGCTCCCGTTCTGCAAAGTTGTCAAAAGTGGATTTGTCCCTACGTCATAGCGAGGTGTTCCCCACTTGCGTACGGCACATGGGTCGCATGCACGACGACGAACGGGCTGCACATGGCTTGTGGATCCCGCGCTTGGCGATGAGGTGGAGACCGACCCCTGATGGATGGATTTCTTTCTCTCCCATCCAATGTTGTTGACGTTCCGAGGCGTTCGCCTTCTCTTCCATTGGCATAATTAACCCCTCCTATGGATAGATCTCATCTCCGAGGAAACGGCATAACGAGAGTTCATTTTTCAATCCCCGTATCGTCACGGCAGTAGTACAAACGATCTCAGCATCCACCTGGAGACGAACCAACGGCACCACCTACCTCTGGAAAGGCTCGAGGGAAGGGTACGGGGCTATCCCGAGAACCTTCATCATCCCGCATGGCCAAGAGTCTTTTCTTCGGGAATAAACAAGGTTTAAATTGGAGACATCTCGGCCTCGTTGGAGACGGTTAGGCCTTAAGAGCGGACCCCTTTGTTTGACCGTACATAGTGTACTGTACCTGATTTCTTTTCTTGTTGACATGCTTGTGCCATGCAAACCAGGTAACCATGTGATGTCAATCGTTTTGTTTTCTCGGAAACTGACACCATCGTGGCAGTCAGGATTCAGCAGAATTCAGGGTCCAGTTCCATGGATTCGAACATCACATCATACATACTGACAACGTTATTCTTGGCAGCAGAAACCATTGCGGAAGAGGTTGTCTTATGCATTAGGTATTATTTACTACTGTATCCCCCCTTCTCTTGTCTACGCCTAGTATTCCAGACCAGCATAAGATCTACGGTATATACCGGACCGTTAACCCTAAAGATATCCAAGTATAGCATCACCGACGTAGACCCTTCTCCCCTTCCCTTCTCCAACTAACTATTCCTCAAAATCCCAACAACCCCACCCACCTTCCTCCCCAGTCCCATCCCATACCCAACCTCCACCACGCCCCTCGCAAACCTCCAACTCCGCTCCTGATCTGGAACCGGATACTGCATCGGCCTGGGTATCGCCGTCCTGACACCCAACCAACCAAACCGATCCTCACAAACCGCCTTCAAATTACACAACCCCCTCAATCCTTCCTCACCCGCAAACCTTCCATATCCCGAGCCCGCAACGCCCCCAAAGGGGAGCTGAACAGCATAAGTAGCGCCAAAGTCGTTGACGGCTACCATACCCGCCTTCAACCCCCTGACGACCTCGTCCAAAGTGGAATCCCATTCCGATCCGAACACGGAGCTGCCGAGACCAAAGTCGGGCGCGTTAGCGACGGCGAGGATGTCCTCCGCCGAAGAGGAGGCGGCGCGCATGACCACCATGATGGGACCGAAACACTCTTCTTGCGCGATGGCCATTTCGGAGGTGACGTCCACGAGCAAAGTGGGGACGAAGTAATGGCCGCTTGGGTATTCAGAGTGTATGTACCGCTTGCCGCCGGCGACGAGTCTAGCGCCCGCCTTGACGGCCTCAGCGACCAGTCCTTCGAGGCGGGCGAAAGCGTTATCGGAGATCATGGCGCCCACGTCGGCTGTGGGACCGAGACGGAGAGCGCGCACGCGGGGTGTGAGCATGGAGACGAGGGTGTCGTAGTGTTCGGGGGCGGCGACGATGCGCTCGATGCCGATGCAGTTCTGCCCGGAGGCTTGGAAGGTGCCGCGCATGAGGGTGTTGACGATGCGCGGGAGGTCGGACTTGGGGGTCGAGGCGAGCACGATGGAGGCGTCTTT
>RAOH01000870.1:0-11294 GCA_009804965.1 Neurospora sp. FGSC 26632 | reverse complement strand
CTGCGCGTCATGATAATCTTGCCCGCCGCTTCTGCCTTGCCGTTCATCCAGGGTGAATGGGCCGTCGACTTGTAGATCTCCATGCCTTCTTGTCTTGCCCACACGACAAGCTTGCTCTTCTGGAAATCAGAGGTTGACAATCCAAATTCGGGACCGCCATCGATGCCAACAACCTTGACTTTGAGGCCGCTTTGAGTCTCCACCCAAGTCTTCCATTCTTTGATGGCTTCAAAAGCATCACCTTTATTGGCACAGAACCGTACCCAGTGATAGCTTGTAAGAACGTCGACGAAGTGAACCGTATAATGGTAGCCAAGGTGGCCTGGTAGCGACCGGGTGAGAGGTCTTGGGAATAACGTCTTGTGACTTGGCGAAGACACAGTCCTCGCAGAAGTCGTTGTTGATGTTCTTGAGATCGATCCCAGCATCCTTGCAAGCCTTGATAACCGTCTCCTTCCCGGCGTGCATCAANCTGGTAGCGACCGGGTGAGAGGTCTTGGGAATAACGTCTTGTGACTTGGCGAAGACACAGTCCTCGCAGAAGTCGTTGTTGATGTTCTTGAGATCGATCCCAGCATCCTTGCAAGCCTTGATAACCGTCTCCTTCCCGGCGTGCATCAATTGTCGGTGCATGGTCTGGTAATTGATTGAGGCGAGTAGGGCGTGGCCGGGGGTGATCCGATTTTGACTGAAGTCGGGAGGCTTGGAAGTCGGTATAACCGGTACTCCTCCTCAAAGAGTGCCACATTTGGTGGTCTTAGGCGTGTGAGCGTACACAATAGAATTGGACCGCATATTCTATTCCATTCTAGCGTCGAGCATTGATTGTCGGCTGAGAAGGTTAGCGGGTGTAACTGGACAATAATAAGCATCTTTGATAGTAACTCGAACAAAGGCGCCGTCGTCTGACGGTATGGTGAGCTTAACAGTGCACACATGGTAGGCGTAGTGAGTCCTACCATCACCTATAACATAGGTCATAGGTTGAGGCAAAGGTTGCAAGTCGGTGAACCACTTGATATGGTTGAAGATCGTGGTCGCCGCACCGGTATCGTATACCACACTGGTAGGCGTAGTGAGTCCTACCATCACCTATAACATAGGTCATAGGTTGAGGCAAAGGTTGCAAGTCGGTGAACCACTTGATATGGTTGAAGATCGTGGTCGCCGCACCGGTATCGTATACCACACTGTCTTTGGTGGATGCCTCATGAGCTTGTTGGACTTCAGCGAATAAGGGTATCGCTGGGAGCTCTAGTGAAAACCCGCTGGGTTGAGTATAGCGCCCAGCATGCTGAATTCCGGGATACTGTTGGCGAACAGCAAGTTGGATCCAGTCGTGGCCGGATTGTTGAGATTGCTTGAGTTATGGACGACAAGAGCGGTAGTGCCTGTAGATGTCTTCTGCAGAGCCTTGATGGCCTTCTCTTTGTTCTGCCAAGTAGCTGGTGCCTTGTCTGGTTCACACCACCAACAGACGTCGTTGTCGGGGTTTCTGTGATGACCACAAGCGGCATGGACGAAGCCGGTAGGAATCTGACGCTTGCAGCCGGGATGAGTGCAGTCGATCATCTCGCGTCGGCCTTTCTTCTTGTCCTTCTTGTTGTTGCTGGACTTCGTATCCTCTTTCTCCTTGGTCCCAGCCTTAACCTGCACCGACAAGGCCGGCGTCGTGGCCTCGGTTGTCGCTATGGTATTGAGCTTGTCGAGCAAATCGGACATGGTGAGGTGACCGTTGGTCAGGTCGTTGACTGTCACACGGACATTCGCCGTTGACATTCATCAGTCAAACTGCCGACCGGAATTACCGATGGGCAACCGGACGAAGGCTGGCATTCAGAAAATCTACTTGTAGGCAGATGAACTAGATAGACTCGCGCCGATGCCTTGTAGCCTCAGGCACACAGGCTCGGTACGTACCAACCTTCTTTGGTATAAGAGGGCCTTAAGGCCCGACCTTCTCATGAAGGTTGAAAGGATCAACAAAGCCTTCGAGACCAAAGTAGTTTATTAGCTGAATTGAACTACGGTTCCAAGCCCTGAACACAGCCCTTGTCACAGTAGACGTATAAAACAGATAATACATGCCAATTTCTCCTCTCCAAATCCCATGTGATTTCTCCAGCGTATGCCCATTCTCCAAGAGATGTGAAACCCAGACTTGCCAAACAGTGTGCCGGTACCTAGGTAGGTAGTGATGTGCCCCCCTCTCACACTTTCAGTAGCCCCTCGTCCACGTGATTGTCTCCTCCTTCGTTGGAAACCACCCGGCCTGCTCCGCCATACGTGCCTCATGCACCTCAATTTCCGCACGACCCCGAGAGACGTACTGGCTACTCTTGGCCCACCGCTCTCTCGGATCCTTTTTCTTGTCAGCATCCTCCACGAAGTAATACACCTCTACCTTTTCCAAATTCCTCGGGATTTCCTTTCCCCCGGCCGCCTGTCGCAGCTTTTCCCCGACGTTATGGTGGGACCCTTTTCCTGTACCCAGCGGTCCAGCTAAACCTTCCATAGACTGGATCATTGTCCTCTTAAAGGCACGGCAATGGAACAGTGGTACGTATGGGTTCCACAATATATCAGCCGGGTCCAGGAACCCTGGGAGTTCTTCACGTACTAACTCCCTTAGTCCCTTCGCTGTATCCGGGAAGGCTGCTGGCGATAGCGGGAACAGATCCACCAGTGGAAGCTTCAAGTACCGGAGTTTTGGGAGTTGACCGAGGCAGCTAATAGTCTTGCCGGTGCCGTAGCGGTATACGTTATCGGGCCATGTGTTCCTGTGCCCGTCGTCTGGCGGACACGGGTTACCGTAGCCGGAAAACTCGAGGTGGACGAGCTGCTGGAAGTGCGAGAGAATGGTGTTCCAGTTATTTTCGCACTCGGCTTGGGCAGTAAACAAACGGCTAGGCTCCACGAGACCGGCATGGTCGAAGCCTCCCAGGAGGCGGAGCTTGCGGAGAGACGCGGAACAGGGCATGAGGAAGTAAAGGAGGCCGTCGAGGGATGAAGCAATGGCTGGTTGGAGGTTATATTCGTCATCGTCGTCATCGTCATCATCGTCGTAATCTTCGTTATCGAGGCTATCGTTGAAGAGATGTAGTGGAAGGAAGTTTCTGCTGAGGCTAGCATCCTCATGACGAAGAGTCAAATCCTCTACCGTCGTGGGGCAAGTTACTCTGTATGCACACATACATTTGTGCCCAAGAAATCTAGGCGTCCTAAAGAAACCAGCGATGGAGGCTACATCCAGATCAAGGATGCGTAGATGGTTGAAGGCTATCGCGGGATGCCGGCGCCGGGCCCAGGCAAGCAGAAATCTGGGCTGGGTTCTGGTGTAGTTACAGGAGGAACCAGACCACTGGCCCATAATCTGGACTTTGAAGGACTGTATGTTTTGGCAAAGAAAAATGATGGCTCGGGTGACCGTGTTGTAGCCGCCCTGCGGGTATTCCCCATAGGACCACTCTGTCTCCGTAGGAAACGGGTCAAGTTCCTCTTTGAGATCGTCCAAGAGTGCGGTAGGAAGTTGTGGGTTGTATCTCTCGCCCTCGTAGATCGTGTCGAGAACCTTGGACATGTCGACGAAACGGGGTTGCTTAGGGCCATCGGGATGCAGTATTTTGACTGGGGGGCGCACCTCTAGATGCCGAACAAGCTCCCGATTGTGGGGGAACTGCAGGAGACTCCTTAGAAGCAAAATGCTCTTTTTGTAATCTCCGAGTACAATGGAGTTGTACATTGCCCGTCGTGCTGAGGGCTGCATGGTCTTGGATGCTAGTGCTAGAGCTCGAGCGGTACAAGCCTTTTTCTCCTCAGGCACGGCCATATCACAGATCTTGGTTAAAATCTCGTTCGACATGCGCTCCATTGGGGGGCGGTCCACGGGGCAAGAAGGAGGATTTTCATCTCTGTTGTCAAGGGAGTTTCCAGCTATTTGGGGCATGGTGGCAGCGAGCTGGGTAATGGGTGCGAGAAAGTCGGACATTGTGGTTGAAGAATCGGAAGTGGGATTGGCGATAGGGAAAGCAGGCATGGTGATTAGCAATGATTGTATCGTAAGAAAGTTGAGAATGTCGAGGGCGTCAATGTAACGGATTTAACTGCCACAGTCAGGAAAGCAGAAGAAGTAGAAGAAGTGGTTCAAAGAGGGAAACGAGGCCTTTTTATCATTGCAACGAGAAAAACTTTTCTTGCCAGATGTGCAGAGACCATGCCCGCCTCGGCGGGCATCTTGGCTGGCGAAATATTTCTTGTACTGACTGGAACCAGCTGATGCATAACGCTTGATACCCGGGCGCAGAAATATGCAACTGCGCTTTATTCACCAGTGCTGTAGACCTAAGATGTCTCGTTGAGGTTGAACAGTGGCAATATAACGGAGGACAAGAGACGTACAGAAGTCGACGAGACCGCCACTGGGACCGAGAACAACGTCGTAGTACAGACTCGCTGCAGTCTCTCTCCCTTGTGGTCATCACGATGGTGACCAAGATGACACTTGTTCACTCGAAATGTTCTCTGGAAGACAGGAGGGTCTGCAGTAACTACTCGACCTGCAAGAGCTGCAGCAGGAATGTTATCATGCCGCTCAAAACCGGGTTCCACAGGTAAGGGAAATCCCCAACCGCGCCAGGCAACTGTGTTTTCGTCTTTCTGTTTTGTCCGGTGGCGAGTCGGCCGCAGAGATGTTGATAGATATACAGTATAAAGTTATCTAGCCAGTCAATATCTTCCCAGGCATCTCCTACACCGAGATTCTAACATGCAGCCTCACCAATTCAAGAGGACCAGTCCCACTCACCGGCGATACGTCCTGAAAGCCGAAGGCAAGACTTCCGGTCCCGACTCCGGGGCTCGGACCTCTCCGCAGGGACATTGCGAATCTTCTCCCTGCCGGCCTACCGGAGGTAGACCAAAGCTCCTACCGCCTAGCGCCGACAGCGCATCGATTCGTCAACCACATGTTCCGCAGTCTGCAATACCTATGACTGCGTCAACGATGACTCGGATGAAGAAATTCGCAACGTGGCAACCTACAAGCACCTCTGCATTTTTGGTACCGACGCACAAGTAGGGCTGAGTAGCTGAGCAGACAAACATGGATGGTGGATGGGTTGCTCACCTCCGCTAGTGAAATATAGATCTCACATCATCGTCTCGCCGGCGGCGCCGAGAGTCCGTAAGCTCCGTTTTTGGAGCGAGCTGGTGTAAGCCGCATGCAGGTACCACCGTCAGGCGGGACACTGTGTGACATGGCGCGTGTGGCTGGAATAGGGGCAGCCACCAAAAAACCGGAGTAATTGGAAGAAGGCATAAAAAAAACACAATGTGGAAAGATGCGTCGAGGTGGTGATGCGTCGATGTTGGTGTTCTGTGGAAAATCGGAGGGGTGGGCGGAGTTCAGTGCAGTGAGGTCCAGCGCCCATCCCTGCCGGTCGTGGTTTCCCTTGATGTGGTCTGCGCAGGTGAAAAATCGGTGATAAGGTGATGCACATGCGACACCCAGAGAGAGTATCTCGAAGCGAGAGCAACCAAGGGCATAACGCGGCGTCTGCATGACAAACTTGGAATGAACTGAACAGACTTTTCCTGAGAGCCACCCCTGGGAAAAGAGCGATATTTCGACGAGTGCCTGCATCGTCGTTAACACTAACACGAAGAGAGATCATGAAGATGCGGGTCCACCACGATGTCCACAATCACCGGACGAACACGAGGCACCTCATGATCACCAGCAACAAAGCAAGATATGATGATTTGTAAATATTGTTGTAGAACTGCTTCATCCAAAATTCTGTCCAAAGGAACTAAATAGTGAGGTGATTCGTAGAAATCCTTGGTATGCTTACAGTGGCAAAAAAAGAAGAGGAAAACACTGGACCTAACCGCCAAACCCCACATCTCGCGATGCTTGCAGCCCCCGCCTGCTGCGTCTAAACGTTCTACCCTAACACCACTCAAAGCAAACAACAACCACTGTACAAAACCATTAGGTACCAGCCCCGGAGCTCCCAAACAGTCCAAACACCACAGAACTCCGTAGAACGTGATATCCAAAAGACAAAAAGCCGCCTATGCGAGCCCAACAATTGTCCACTTAGTTACTCTCGGCACCATCCTCCACCTGGTTATACCCGCTCCTTCCAGACCCCGGAGCGCGCTTGTTATATCCACTGCGACCATCGGTATCAGCCTGCTGGTCGCGGACCTTGTTGTAGCCGCTACGTCCACCGGTAACGGAGACAGTCCCGTCCTCGCCGTTATAGCCGCTTCGGCCATCAGTGTCGGCACGCTTGTTGTAACCGCTGCGTCCGTCGGTGTGGGCCTGTTGATCGCGGGCCTTGTTGTACCCGCTTCTTCCACTGGTGGCGGAAACAGTGCCATCACCTTCGCCAATGTCGTTGTATCCGCTCCGTCCTCCGGGAGTGCGCTTGTTGTACCCACTTCGGCCATCGGTATCAGCGGACTGCTCAGCATCCCGGACCTTGTTATATCCACTCCGGCCATCGGTATCGGCAGTCACAGTAACCTTGACCTCATCCTCAACCTTATTGTATCCGCTCCGTCCTCCAGGAGTGCGCTTGTTGTATCCGCTCCTTCCGTCGGTATCGGCCTGTTGGTCACGGGCCTTGTTGTACCCGCTCCGGCCACTGTCGGTGATGAAGACCGCGGTGCCAGAAGGCTCAGGGTCTCCGCAGTTATAGCCGCTTCGGCCGCATTCGGGGTCGGTGGTAGAAAGAGTGTTGGAGGTGGAGGAGGGAGGAGTAGGTAGGGCGGCGGTGGAGGCCGCGAGGAGGGAAACGGTGAGTAGGATGATGTTCTTCATTGTGACGAGTTGGAAGAGTATCTGCTGGTGTTGTTGTTGGTTGCAAAGAGGGATGAAGGGGTTAAAGGTTAAGGTAGGTGTTGACTTGTCGTTTCTGTTGCTGTTGTCTTTGCGTTGCTTGGAATGTTCGTTGGTGATGTCCGAGAACCTATTCCAAGGACCAACGGCACCGCTCCTTATATCTCTTTGTCCAACCCCTATCACGATGCCAGACATGCCGCCGGTGTGATGTCCAAGATTATCCAAGCCTCAGTCCTCATCGCAGTCGCGCTCAGTAAGGACCAGGAAGTATGACTGATGACTGATAGGGAAAAGCCCCCAAATCGCTGCCTGAGGGCACTGTCACTGTGATGGATACACCGAATGTGTATTACATCACATCCTCTTCCCAGGAGTTGAAGCCTTGAAGGTTGGGGTCCATGTTCGCTAAGCCCGACGGTAGTTGAGTTCTGGCATCTCTCGCGGCTCGAGTCTCGACCAATTCGCTTGTCAAAAACCGTGCCGTCGGGATGACCACCAATGGAGAGGCCCAGTGCTGAGGTCATCACAATTGGGAGATTGGCACTAGGACCCTCCTTGACTCGTAAAATGGGGGTCCCTCTGTGCCATAACTGTGACCAAAGAAGTTAGCGCGGCACGATGAAAGTATTGTCAGGGACTACGCCTCCTAGGCTCACCAGTATGGCAGACCTGGACGTCGGTCGCAACCGAGTGGCGCAAGTATTTGCCGTTCGTCAAAACCCTTTGGAGCCTCAGTTCCATAATGCCGGGAAGAGGCACACCGGAGCCATTGTGCACTCCTGGTTTTCTGGCGGTAGGGATCCGAGCCAACGCCGGTGCGCGCGATGCCAGAGCCAGGACTCCCTCCTCCCACCGACCGATGGAACGGTACGCCTCCCGTCAGCCATACCCACGAGGGTCCACGGGGAATGATGCCGGCGGGAGAAATATGCAAAGAATGCTCGAAGCTCGAAGGCAGTTCCGGTCTAGGACTCTGCGTAATTGGAAGCCTGGCGTCGTTCCCCCCATCGAGAATGGTGGTACTGTACTTGCTGTGTCTTGTTCTGGAAGGTCATTATCGTAGGGCTGCAGAGTTACATCGGTCATGACGGTGCTCAGGGTACTGTGACGTGACACACCGGCCTCGGATCCTCCTGGCAGGGTCTCGGAGGAATGCGATCGCATGGTTCAATTGACTGTGAGAACGCTCAAAAGGCGTCGGATTCGCAGGGGCATGAACTTTTGTGTTTCTTTCACGAATTTATCGAGAGATCAGCAATTTGTCGTTGGTGATACAGGTATTTGTTGAAGTTGTTGGTGACAGTTTGGTGGTTGGTTTGTGATATTGGATTGAGCGACGGGGTTGTGGCGGGTCGCTTGGCCCTACGCGGAGCCCCCACTTTCAGTCAACACTGAGCCGCTATCATGCCCCTGAAAGACACCGAGTTTCAGTGGTAAGGGGTGTGGCTTAGGGGGCTGTGTAATTTTACGCCAATAACGCCATCCCGTCAGACGGGATGGAAAGGGCCGTAATTTTGTTGGTCCATCACCGAACTTTGTTGGTGAGCTAAGTCTGCCGCCGTGAAGGCCGGCACGGGCCCAACGGCAGAGCAGGACAAGACACTGGATTTGCTTGCAACAAACATGTGAGTCGCTTCAAATGATGATACGATTGGCAAATTCCATTCGCAGGTATTCTTCACATTCCTGAAGCTAATATACTAATCTGAACTGCTCGCCGGGCTCCAACATGTAACAATTTAACGAGTGTCCTCAACCACAGCTGAATCTTACCGTAACTTCGGTACCGGGCCTGTATCGCCCACCTTGGTGTGAGTAACACAATGGTTTTTTCTAGAAGGATGGGAATGAACTGTGCCGCACTAGCCCGGAATTACTTTTGTACAACGTTGTGCAAGCGAACTGCCTGGACTCCCGAGCCTTGTTCTGATGCTGGCGCTCAAGAAAAGCCCAATTGCCCCGAAGGCGCGGGATGGCTGGCATTTCCTGCAGGGACGACGGAACGCTGGTTCTTGAAGATGAACTCCCACCATTGTTATTGGAAGTCCACAGGAATGGCGATGAAATAACGACGAGGAAACAGGCCATTGTCGATAAGATTTCATAGATTGTCGGACGGATCATTATCACATCTCTCGTGGTAACCAGAACACTCCACGGCGCTTACAATCACTCCAATGATTTATCACCCAATAATCCTGAACCCTCTCGGTATGATTTCCCTGTCTACGGGCAAGCCTATCTCTTTCATTCCGCCGAATCCCACCGACGGGAACCGATGTTCCATCGCCAAGCTCACTCAGCAGGCAGTCAGCTCAGCCCTACCCGGCGTCCACTTAGTGTGCAACGTTACTCATCGCGCTTACCTCCCTCCCTCCCACTTGGTGAGTGACGCTGTCTTAATCCAATTTCTAACCCCCACGTAGAGGTACCCACGGCACCCATCACGCCTTCTTCACCAGAGCGGTAAAAAGTATACGTGTTCTGGACCGGGGCCTGCCTCGCACTCTCTTCCTCCTTCAACTTCTTCTCCTCCTCTTCCACTTCCTTCTTCTTCCTCTGTTCCTCCTCCTCTCTCGCCTTTTTTTGTTCGTCTTCTAGAGCCTTTTGCATCTTTGCTTGGGAGTCGTCACTGAGGAAGGCAAAGGTTAGTTGGGGTACTCCGTGTGGTTGAATGGATAAACGGACGTACCGGTTATCGGAGTACACCATATTTGCGACTCTGGTTGATTTGTCTTTGTGCGGACTCGAAAAGAAGGTGGGTGTTATGCTGTGCTGGCTGCTTTGGTGATGGTACAAGAAGCAAATTACTGACAGTCGGCAGGACAAGGATCTTTATATGTCTGCCCTCAGTTGAACAGCAACGGGACCTTGGACTTTTCCTTCAGAAAGGCCGTTTGCCTTGCTTCAGATGTGTTGGGCCTTTGAGGTCTTTGAGCAGCCATGCATCATGGTGTTTACTTCATCTTGTTTCATTAAGTTCAACCGCGGAAGAGATCCCAACGACATTCGCCTAGACGCATTCACGCCGTTTCCATGAAGCACAAGCACACTGACTGGGCTACAGATACAACGAGGGCAGCTTACCAAAGAACAAGAGAACAACTAGGGACTCATTGAGCGAAGCTAGCTTCACAAGCTGTAAACATTCTTATGGTAAGTCGATGAACTCCGCTGGATCAACTTGGGCTTTCATCATTTCCTCGTTTGCGTGAGCTAACTATTACCTAGATATCATGGCAAACTTCCACTTCTCTTTCTCGTCTCATTTGGAGATCAATCCTTCTTTCCCTTGATTATCAATTCCCTCAGGACCTACGTACGACATGGTCACGAGAGCTAACACAGCGGACGCGATCTCCAACATCCGATCGGATGGTACCCAAGCACACAACACGCTTATTTGCTCTTAGCAACCTCTTCCATCCTCTTCCTCTCCGCCTGCCTCTCTCTTCTTGATCTGCTCCTGTCTGGACTTCTCAGCCTCCTCCAATCTCTTCTTCTTGTCCTCTTCCTTCTTCTTCCTCTCTGCCTCCTTAGCAGTAGCGTCGCTGGGAAACAAAGAGATCAGTTTACGAAAACGAGGATGGTAGAGGCAGGTAGGTAGTCTGGGACGTACCGGTTGTCGGCCATTTTACTGTGTGGTCTTTGAGTACTTGTTGTTGTCTTGAGATGCTCTTGGTGGTAGTAGTCTTGTGGCTGCTTTCTTGGTCGGGAACTTGTCGATGCTGAAAGAAGGGAATTCAGGAAGCAACTAGAGAATGAGCGTGAGCTTTATACCTTTTGCTTCGGGGCAAACAGCTCTCCTTTTTTGGTTCTTGAGCGCGGGCTGTTATGAAGTTATTTGCCATGCTTCATTGGGTTGGGATGTCAGGATCAGAGGAGCGTGCATCACCATCGTGGTTCTTCGACGCAGGTGAGGGGCTTGTTTGTCTTGCTCCATCATACGTGAGAGGTATACCTCGAACTATTCCATCATTCTAGACCTTCCAGTCCGTTTTCCTACTACCTGTTGCTTGTCAAACCGTCATACTCAAATCCCCTCGCGGTTCTCCAACTCACAATCAGTCCCATCTAGATCAGTACTGCACACAAGTCCAGTCATATACAAGTCAAGTCAAGTCACATCGGCTCGTAAGGAGGCAAGTCAAGTCGCCGGACACTCTCCTCAAAGCAAGCCAAATCTAAAACTTTAACTTGACTTGTTGGCCTTGTAGCGCGGACATACATGTACTAGAATTGTCCGGTATATTGTGTGTACTATCTGGTTGTGCGTGTAATCATAGTCTATCACCGGTAATGACACAGCGAGGTCAAGTGACACAACGAAGACAAGTCAAATCGAGGGGTCAAAACATTGAAGTCAAATACATCGGATTTTTGTTATTCACAAACAAGTCAAATCAGCCCCCCCCCCCCCCCCCCCCCCCCCCCCCCCCCCCCC